>PVKA01021223.1:14272-39126 GCA_004027165.1 Ctenomys sociabilis | reverse complement strand
AGAGGAGAGGAGAGGAGAGGAGAGGAGAGGAGAGGAGAGGAGAGAAGAGAAGAGAAGAGAAGAGAAGAGAAGAGAAGAGAAGAGAAGAGAAGAGAAGAGAAGAGAAGAGAAGAGAAGAGAAGAGAAGAGGACAGGAGAGGAGAAGAGGACAGGAGAGGAGAGGAGAGAAGAGAAGAGGAGAGGAGAGAATTAATGTTAGAACAAAAGGGAGAGAGGCCCCATGAGCCACAGCAGCCCCATTAATGTGGTCTTGGGAGCATCTTCAAGATTTAGGGCATGCATTCTTATATTCTTACTGTGCATGGAGGTACCCACCCATGGGGCAGGCTATGCCAGTTGAACGTAAGCCATTTACCTATGTTTGAAGTGAGGTCTGACCTACACCAGTACTGCTGCTTCCTTGAGGATGGAAGAACCACAATTTATAAGTGAACAGGCCAAGTATCGAGGATAATTTGTTGGTTCACTGTCTTTTTAAAACCTTTAGGATTTTTCCCCAGTAAGTTTTCTGGCAGGGAAACAAGCATGAGTAGCTTTTGTACCCTGAAGTGGCAGTTTTCTTAAAAGTACAATGTCAAAAATTGAATTCCTTGTCTTCTATTTTTCAAGTTTTTTCTGTCCTTCCTCAGGGCATCCTTCCTCAGATGTGCGTTAGTCTCCATTCCACACTGCAGTGTAAGTGAAAGTTGTTCTCCTTGCACTTTGTTTTTGGCTGATACTTTTAGAGCTTAATTTTGTTGCACAGGTTCACAATCAGCTATGATCTGCATGACATCCAAGTAGGGAGTTAGTTCGTAAGAAAAAAACTAAGATTCAGTGGAGAATTAGCTGATAAACAGAAAAGATTTGCTTAACAAAGTCAAGCACTTATAGGGAAGTGAAAGATTTTTTAACTTTCATGTTTAATATTCATGAGTGTTGATCCATGCAAGAGTTATCTACCTAGAAAGTTCCAATAACACTAATTAAATGAGAGTCAGGGTATTGTATTTGCTGCAGCTATTTTCTGACAGATTACATTGTAAAGAGGTTTACCCAGAATGAATGTTCTAACGCCTACTCAGCATACTAGCAAGAGCAATTCTTTTCCTCAAATTAAAGCTCTGATGAATGCTTTTTTCAAAGCTTACAAAGCAAAGCACCTTAAATAAATTCAATAAAGTCCATTTTGTTTGGGGGACTATTTTGGTGAGTTTTATTGGACAAGAAAGGCAAGATTTGAGTGATAGAATGGTATGAACATCTGAAATGTACTTGGAATAGCTACTGACTCTGGTTCTATTTCCAGAACTAAAAAAAATCAGGGTTTTAAATTCTTTAGAGTTATTAATTTCATAACATAAACATTTTTATTCAATTCTGCCTGGAAGGCTTGATGATGCATTTTAATTAGTGTTATTTAAAATAGTGAACTTGGGGCTGGGGAGATGGCTCAGTGGAATAAACACTTCCCTGGCAAGCACAAGGCCTGAGTTCAATCCCCAGTTCTGCAAAAATAAAAAATTAAATAAAATAGTGAGCTTGTTCATCACCTGTGTACTTTAAATTTTAAATTTATACAGCCCTGAAATTACTTTCTTCTAAAAAGTTACTCAAAAAGTAAAGATTTATATGTCAGGGCCATTTTGCTTCTGCTACCTGATTACTCTGAAAGATTAGAATTAACCATATGGTGATTATTTTTGATCACCATACAAACAAGATATAAGAAGTAATCCCAATTTCTGACAGAAAGCTCTTAAAACTTATAATTTCCAGAGTTATAGGGAGGCTAGGAGCATTTTGTTGTGGTTATTTTTGTTAGTGTTTTGTAGAACCTTTGGTTCTTGGTTTTTGACACAAGAGCTTGTGAGATCCTTACAGTCTCCACTTTTGAGAGCTTCTTGGTGTGTTACTAGATGACTGGTGGCTAGGACCCTGAAATAACTTCAGGCTGGAGGCTGCCACTTGGAGGACTGATGCAACTTCCAGCCCAAACTCTATACCTTGAGGGTGTGGAGAGAGGCTGAAAATTAGGTTAATCACCAGCAGTCAGTGATTAAGTAACCACTCTTCAGGAAGAGGCCTGACAAATGGAACCTCCATAAAAATCTAGAGCAAGGCATGGCTTCCAATTAGTGAGCATATTTGTAAACTGGCACACCCTGATCTCATCCAGGGGTTGAACTCTCTTGACCTCTGGACCTTTCTTAACCTCATCTTTACCTCTTCATCTGGTAACTCGTTTGACTTCTTTGAAACATCCTTTATAAATGAACTAGTAGTTAATCTAAGTAATATGTGTCTCTGATTTCTGTGAGCTGTTACAACAAATTACCAGGTAGGAGGAGGATGTGCTGGAAATCCCCCATCTGTAGCCAAATCAAAATTGTGAACAAGCTGGGGACCCAGGGCTTACAGTTGGTGTCTGAAGCTGCGACTTGAAGGCAAGCATGTGACCCTGAGAGGCCTATCCATGAAATCTATACTAACTGCTAGGTTGTATGTTCAGAGAGTTGGAGTATTCCTTTTTGGCTTGGAAAAAATCCTACACATTTTGTGTCCCAAGTATGGGCAGAAAAGAAACACTTTTTCATCAGCAGGACATATAGACATATATGGCAAAGAAAACTTTCAAAGAAGGACAAATGAAAACTATTGAAATGGGTAACGTCCTGAGTGTTTAGCTGAAGTAATTTGTTTCAATAATAATTCTTTATCAAAGTCAAAAGTGATTCGTGTGTAGCTTAGTAGCCCTATGAAATTCATATAGCATAAGAAAAATATATGGAGCTTTTCTAGATGATGATGACAGCATTTTATAACATTATGATCGTAGACCTGGGAGTATGATAAATTAATTTTAGGAAAAAATAGAACCTCTGTCCCAGAGCAAAATTTAACCCAGCAATTTCAAGCAGCATATTGTAAAAAAGAAACAAGTCTCTTCAGATTGAAAAATTGAGTTTCAAGGATGGAGATTAATTGCCAGCCTATCTTGGATTTGTTAATAGGCTCAGTGGGAATGTTTTAAGAATAAGCATAAGAAAACTTAGAGGCCAATGGAACTGTAACAAAGAATTTGGACATAGTAAAGGTAATGACAGCTTGCTTTAAGCTTGTGAGGAATCTTAAGAATATTATCAAGATTTCTCTTAACAGGCTTTAGAGACTTAGATAGAAAAATCTTACACAATCTTACATAGAGAAAAAAAACTGAGGAGGAAGAATAGATATAAATTATAATCAACATGAAATAACGAATTGAAATGTGTTGACTGAGACCTATAATTATTTCTTCAGATTGGCACAATAGGTTAAATTGCTTGTACAAGGTGATGTGGAGAGGCCTTCATAATGAGACATTTAATTTATTCCCATGGCTTTACCTTATTACTTTTGCATGACCTATATTCTGTGGCACGCTGGCCACAGTCCATCTCTGCTCTCACAGCATATGTGCTCATGATATCGGTCATGTGGCCAAAATCATTATGTTTTTCATGAACTTACACTTGTCAGCCATCCACAGAGAACCCTTCTTTTAGTCCTAAGAACCAGAAACTGTTTCTCCCAGAACATCTGACCTTTGCTGATTTTTCTTCATTGTCTCAGCTGACTTCAGGCATCTTAAATAGCTCCTTTTCCCAGAGTTTCTCTCTGGCACCAGAGACTCAGTCTTGAAGAGACCATCATGTCTGGCTTAAGGACAAAACTAAGTTTACATCAGGAGGAGGGTACACAAGTGGGAGAAAAATAATGGTAGAAGAAGAAGAATGGCCACTCTGCAGAGGCCAGGACTGAGCAGTGCGACGGAGTGCAATCTCGTCATTTACACAGCTTGTGCCTGTGCTTTCTTTCTGATGTCTTCCTCTTCGCCTTCTCTGGGCCCCTTTCTCCCATGGCCACTTTAAGTATGTCAATGTGTATATGCTTTTTGGTGCTGCTGAAACATGATTTGCTCTTTGTCACAAGGACAAATGAGATTCTGATGTATTTCTGATGTACTTCAAAGCTTAGCTGTCTACTAGCTACATGTGGCCACTTACCATTTGAAATGTAACCTAATGCTCACATTCGAGGTACGGTGTAACATAAAGCAGGGCTCCACAATCCTGGTTCATAGCCGTGCCCTGGATAGTGAGTGGTGCATTAAGACTGAGGTTTACATACAGGAGGTAAATGATAGGTGAACAGCACATGTTTATTTCCATTTACAACTGCTCCTTATCACTTGCATTAGCACCTGAGCTCTACCTTTTGTCTTAAGGCATCAGATTCTCATAGATTTTTTTTTTTTGACTGGCTCAGCATGCCCTGAAGGCTGGCCCAGCATATGGTGCCAGGAATCAAACCACATGTGGTTCCCTGTGCCTGCCTACAGAGGCACTTTAGGCCACTGGGCTATCTTGCTGGCCCCTCCCATAGAATCTTAAAATCTACTGTGAACTGAGCATTTGAGGGATTTTGCATACTCCTTACTAAAATAAAATGCCTCATGGTCTGAGGTGGGTTAAGATAGTGATGCTAGTGTGGGGCAGTGGCTAACAGATTCAGGCTAGCCACACAATGGACTACCCAGAGATCACAATTAATCAGTTACTTGTGGACTCATATCAAAACTATCGGTGACAAGTGACAGTAGTGGCATCTGGTGGCAGGGTTGAGCAGTAGGTGAGTTGGTGTACTTCAGCACACAGCTGCATTTGGTCATAAGCTCGAAATCACAGCCTGATGATCCCTTCAGTCTGTGCAGTGCTTGTCAATTGAATTACTTGCCACTTCCGTTCATGCCTCCCTCTGGACACTGCACATTTGTGCCAGTCAGTTTACTAAACCCACAAACTAGCCACTGTGAGTAAAAAGAACGAAATCCATGGGAGAACTTCTTTGAGAGGGGAAAGAACGTATAACAACACAACAGAAGATTTTAATATGCCAACAAAAGGAGAGCTGCATTTTCAAGAACATGACAAGAGTCCTACGTAAATTATAGGTTTATTACAACAGGTGACTCACATTCTCCAGGCCTGCTTGCAATAATATGTGGTAATCACTGAGGAAACATTTGTAATTGCTTTGGCACATGGAGACTATGCCCCTTGCAGAGAATGACAAGCCTTGGGAGATCTTCAAAAGAAAAAGCATGAATTCAAAACGCAGAAGGAATTCTTGAAGGCCACAACTTCGTCAATTGTGTCTGTCCTTAAAGTGTAGCATAATCCTTATTTGCTAATTGCTAAGCCTTTACTATTGAGGAGTTGATCTTGCCTCTGGTTAATGACCTTTGTTGCGAAGTTTTAGGAGAAGCTTCAGTTCAGAAGTGTTCACCTTTCAACTAGCACCATATGTAGATCAATTCATGAGTGGGCAGAAGATATCAAAGTACAAATATTATAGGGCATATATGAGTCACCATGACACAAAATCTGGGTTGTCCAAGGTACCTACGTTAACAAGGGAATGATGTTTATTCATATATGATGTATTTTTCAGGCAGATGTGCATGGAGACATATTATACATATTTTCAGCCAACTGACACCATAGCAGCATAACTATTCAAGTCTTTGAATAATTACGCATCAGGAAAACCAAGTGCATCAGTTTGTGCCTACACATGCACAGAAGGAAGGGCAGCTGTGATTGGATGATTTTCTGGTTATACTGTATGAGTTAAATCACTTCCAAATTTGATTCCAGGCATGGCCTCATTGATAGAGAAAGGTTGGATGGCTGAAAATATCACCTAAACTTAACGATGTTTTATAAGATATGATTATCAACCATACTGAAGTACATGTTTTAAACTCATACATGTGCATGCAAATGGGGACCCAAATATCTACTGTGATACAGGAAAGTGAGATGGAAGTTAGACTAGTGCCAGAGTTTTAGAGTTATGAAAGGTACTTCAGATTTTTTTTAAGAAAAAGTTACTACTGAATTTGTGAAAAACAGAAGAGTAAAGATCAGCAGCAAAATATAACCTCTCTGGTACTTGGAAATGAGACACTTGGGAAACAATAACTTAGTGAAGAGAAAAAAAAAGTGGATCTCCAGGAATCAGGAGGGAGCTGATAGGAAAATGAGAAGCCACAGGGAAGCTGGAGAAATGGAGCACAATCCAGAGCAAGGAGTGAATAAGTACAGAAAGCTGAGCCTAGCTCCTGGGAAGCAGTCCTGTCTTCACTGACAGGCAGTAAGTCTGAAGTTGGTTAGCAGTCCAGGGAAAAGCAGTGGACCAGGCCAATACTGCCAACACCAGTAAACCCATAGTCATTGTAAACTATGAAAGCAATGTGATGTTTTATTCCCAAACTAACTCCTTCCACATGGCAAGATAGAACTGGAGAAGAAATTCAGTACAGAATCCACCATAGTTGAGAGTTTTATCAGGAGTCATTTCTGGAGGGCCAGCCAAATAGCTAAGCTTTCAGATACCTGAAAGCAGGCACAAGGGCCAAAGGTTCAATCTCCGGGGCTGCTGTGCTAGCCTGCCCCCAGGGCATGCTGAGATGGAAACTGAGACTGGGCATGGTGGTGCGCGCCTATAATCCCAGCTCTTGGGAGATTGTAAAAGAGTGGATAACTATGAGTCCCATCTAGTAGTGAGACCCTGAACACTCTGTAGACACTTTCCTACAATACAAAAAAAAAAAAAAAAGGAGTCATTTTCCAGAATGGGTTATTTGTGACTGAGCTATAGAAAATTTTCTTTTCAGATCTTTTAATTTCACCCTACCACAGTGCCTGGCTGGGAGACAGCCACTAGAGACAGTTTCAAAGGGCACATTTACACTCTGGATGGGAAGGATATTGGGTCCTCCTCCATGAAGTGAGAATCCAGTCTGATTTGTGCAGCTTGCAGAGGGCTCTGGGAGGGTCTGAAATTGCTGGCGTCAAGTCCATCAGCCTTTAACCCCTGCCCAGCCTTTAACCCACTGCTTACACCCACACAGTGCTCAGTGGTCTGTTCATCTTCCTCATCAGTGAGATCAAGTTGTGCCTTGGCTTGGGTAGTAGCCTTGGTGTATGGAAAAGAGGGCTTCTGAAAAAGGAGGGCATTTCAAAGGAATCACAGACCATGAAGATAGGTGGAACTAGCCATGGGTTTGGGTGCAGGAGGATATGGAAACTGAGAGCTTCCCGGTGACTACAACCCTAGGAGGCAGAGCCAACCAACCATGGCCAGAGGGAAAGGCAGAGCAGAGGTGGGCAGTGGGAACAAAACAGGTTTTAGTGACTGACTCACCACTCTGCCCCATGTCTGCTGGACTCAAAAGCTACAGACTACCCAAAGAAAACATGAGTTGAAAACTATGTAGAATTTTTTTGGGTTGCATTTCTTTCTACTTTTTCATTGTTACTTCTGAAGCAGTTAAAGTTTTCTCTTTTCTTCTTTTTAGCATATTTTTCTTATGTTTCTTATTTTATTTAGTTTGTTCTGTTGTTTATATTCTTTTTTTTATTTGTTCTTTTATATTATTTTATCTAATTACAGTAATTCTCTTTTAATTCTTTCCTTTTTTCCTGTATTTTAGGGAAGGGTCTACAGGGCTTTCAGGGTCTCAATACTAGATCGGACTCGCAGTGATACACCTTCTTACAGCCTCGCAAGTGCTGGGATTACAGGCTCTTGCCACCATGCCCAGTCTCAATTGCCTTCTCAGTGCGTGCTGGTGGTGGGGCTGACACAGCAGGCCTGCGGATTGAACTCCTGGCCCCTGCACCTGCTTATGGTGCTTTAATCCTCTGAGCTACTTGGCTGGTTCTCTTTTAATTCTTAATAGAAGCCTTTCTTTCAATTTTTTCTATTTTCCCTCTCATCTTTCTTTGCTTCATTTTAAAAATTTCACTTCTTTCATTCTCCCACAACCCCCTCTACTTTTACTAGCATACCAATTAAGCTTTTTAATCTTTAGATATTTAATTGACTATATGTTATTATTTCTGAATTATTTTCTATTGTCTGTTGTGGTATTCTTGTTCCATTTAGTTGCTATTTACTGTATTTAATATTCGTTTTTCTTTCTGTCTATAAATGTAGACCTCTTTTCTATGGATAAAGGAGGTATATGGTAGTTTTTATTGGTTCTTAGGTAAATATCTAATTTGGCTTTCACTACTATTTTTGCTGATTTTATTACAATTACCAGTGTGGCACTCTTGTTGATATCATTTGGATTTTATTGTGTGCCAAAATCTGGTTTGTCTTTATGTTACCAACATACTGTGATTTATTTCCAAGAAACTGGATGTTAGAAAAATACACTATCGTCTCTTTTCCCAAATTAATAGAAGTGGCTGGATAAATATCAACATAATTGTAGTGTGCTAATTCCCTGCTATCACAATGCACAGATCAACTAGACAATAAATAAAAAAATAAATATCATAGTTGAGCTTCAAATTTCAATTAATGGACTTAATAGATAAACAGAGTATTCTACCTGGTCATAGAATGCAAGAGACCATGGTTCAGTCTCCGGCACCACATGCCATGATAGCCCTGACCTCAGGGTGGGCTGAGCCAGAAAAATAAAAAAAAAAAAAGAAGAATCTAAATTCACAGGTATTTCAAGGAAAGAAATCACAATGTTCAGAGCAGAAATTAGAGAAATTGGGAAGAAAAAACAAAATAATCAATGAAGTTGGTTCTTCAAAAGAATAAACAAAATCATCAAGTTCTTACCCAGTCTTACAACCCCCAAAAACCCCTACACCAGAAATGATAGGTCCAAATTCAGTGCAATTAGAAATGAAAAAGGCAAAATTGCACAGACACCAGCAAAATCCAGGAGATTTTCACTAACTGCTTTAAAATCATGTACTCCAATAGGTTGGAGAAACTAAAAGAAATGAATAGATTCCTAGATACATAAAAATGAACAAAACTGAACAAATAAAATATAGAAACACTCACTGATCCAATAGGGGGCAATAAAATTGAAGCAGTGTTTAAAAACCTGCCGACTAAGAAAAAGTTAGGGCCTGTTGAATTCTATAGGAACTTTGTGGAAGATCCTCATGGAAAAGCCAATACTTGTCAAACTCCTTATTAAAACAGACGTGAAAGAGTAGTCCCAATGTAATTGCTTAATTTTTGTTTGTTTATTTTTTGTGGTGCTGGGGATCAAACTCAGGACTTTGAACTTGCCAAGCTGGTGCTTATGCCACTGAGCTATCTCCTTGGCCCCAGTAAACAACTTAGTTTTACTCTGATTACAAAATCTGATAAGAACTAGAACTGCAGGCCAATCTCCTTAAGAACACAGGCACAAAAATTCTCAATGGCAACATCGCCAAAAAGTTTATATATCATGACCAAGAAGGCTTGAAACCAGAGACAAAGATGGTTTAACATATGCAAGTTAAAAAAATATAGGGGCTGGGACATGGCTCAGGGGAATAAATATTTCCCTGGCAGGCATAGGGGCCTGAGTTCAATCTCCAGTTCCACAAAAAAAAAAAAAAGATAGATAGATAGATAGATAGATAGATAGATAGATAGATAGATAGATAGATAGATAGAGAGAGAGATAGATAGATAGATAGATAGATAGATAGAGAGATATAGATATAGATATAGATATTATATCCTATAACCAAACAGAGAAAATGAATATATATTTTTGTGCCTAATCTCAATAGATGCAGTAAAAGCATTTGGGGAAAAGAAATCCTTTCTTGATTAAATTAAACCTGGAGAAAAGTGGTACATAAACACCTTATCTCAATCTGATAAAACTGATTTATGACAAACATGTTACTAACATCATACTGAACTGAGGAAAGGTGAAATCCTTCCCTCTAAATTAGGAACAAGACAAGGATGCTCAGGATCACCAATCCCATTCCATATAGTATTTGAAACATTATCCAGAATAGCCAGACAAAAGAAAGTAAATATACATGCTTAGTTTTGTAGTGCCTGGTTCTAGAGAGTAAGTGACAATCAAGTGGGAAAGTACCCTTGTAATTAGAGAGCTCATAAGAAGAAATCATTTGTGCTTAATCTTCAAGGATCATAGCATCAAAAGGTAGAAGAGGAAGGGAAGAGGCTCCCGCCAGGCTGATGCAAAGAGTTGATGGCTGCTGCATGGGAGAAGCCTTTTCCTACCTGTTTTGTGTTTTTCATATAAAAGTGTACTGCATATGCCACCGGACAGACACTATGTGTGGGTGGTGAACTTCATAGACCTTCTCTCTAAAAAGAGAGAACTTCAAAAATGGAGAAAAGACAGAGGATCTAGGAATAAGATCTCTTTTGGAAAAATCATAGTTATCCATCTTATTGTGGGATTGTGATAGAAATGTCACCAGATTAATTGGTTTCTATAGCTTGTAGAAATAAAACCATCTACCTAAAAGTTTTGGGACATCAGGAATAGGAGTGGCATTATATCAAACACTTCATTACCATTTATATAACATTTTAAGAGGCTTTCTGGTGTTTCATAGGTCTTTTATTTAAAAGTTTTGATTAAAGGAGAGAAGAGAGATAGGACCTCAAAACCCAACGCTAGGGCTGATGAGATAGCTCAGTGAACTAAACGCTCAGCTTAGGCAAGCACAGGGGCAAAGGGTCGATCCCTGGTGCCACATGCTGCCCCAACCCCACCTCCTGGGAGTGCTGAACTGGCGATGGAGTCCAGGCACTGTGGTGCACACCTGTAATCCCAGCACTATAGAAGCTGAGAACAGAAGGGTCACTATGAGCTATATAGTGAGACCCTGCATAAAAACACAAAACAAAAACACACTACTTTCTGCTCTGCTGTCACAGCTTGGAAGGCAGCCTGATAGCACTGGAGGAAAGGCAATTGCCTTTCCAGTCCATCTGAAAAACAGCAACCTTTTCCTTCCCAGTCTTCAACTTATCCAGCATTCTCTTTTTTTTATCATGTGCCAAATCAAGCAATATTAAACACACAAAAAATAATGCTATTAGGGACACAATATCAAAATTTCTGAAGTGCAAAAATGAAAATAAATATGTTTCTCTTTACATGTAACCCAATTGTTTTCCTCCAGACTACTCTAGTGTATGAAATCATGCCATTTCTTCACCAATCACACATTTTTAGCAAGTTAACATTAAGATTTCCCAGAAAGAACATTGAAACCATCCAGTTTCCCAGATGCTTCAACAGTTGCTTTAAGCACTTCAACAAGTCCTTACCAGAAAACAGATTCTGATCTTTGTAGATTCCTTACTGGGCCAAGAGAGGCCATCAGTGCTTTCTGCCTGTGGAACCTTTAATTCTCATTAGCAGGTTAATCCTCATTGACCTTTAATCCTCATGAATACAAAAGTATTGTAAGTAAAGACTGTTGGCTACCTTTGGAGACTTGAATGCTCACAATACAATACTTTTGGAAACTCAAATAATGATGTAAACTCAAGACATACAAATTCCAAGACAGTGAAATATCTGAATATGATACTATTAAGATTTTTTGATACTATTAAGTTATACATAACCAATTGCTTATTACCACCTTGAAAGTCAAGTTAAAATAAATCTGTAAAACAACATGAGCTTGGCATAGAATTAGGATAAAACCTTTCATCAAAATATCCACAGATTACTTATAGCTGCAGATATGTATCTTTCAGGCTATCAAATGGTAAAATTTTTCTAGCCACACTGCAGAAAAATCTCATAGTATTATATTTAAGGGCAAGAGTCAATATGATCAATAAACTAAACTATAAATCAATAGATTAAAATTAAAAAATCAACTTTATATGAGGGAATAAAAGATAAAAACATGAAGTTATTTTGTTTCAAAACTGTCTATTTTGTAGACATAACTTTTTCACCCAACTGCCTTCTTGGTTTTCCATTTTTCAAGAATTCATCTATATGATATCAAACTTGCTCATGGCACTTTTTAAGGTCAAGTATAGAGCTGTCAAAACTCTTTGCACTGAAGTTAAATTAATATTGTAAGTTCTCACTAATATTCCTTTCATCTATTCTTATAGAAAGTAAGAAATGCATGTAGTTATAAAGGGCACTTATATATTCTCCCTGCCAATCAATTCATTATAATAATTGTAATGCATGTATAATCATAATTGTATGTTATACATTTCAAAGTGTCACTGAGGCCGAGTCCCTTACATACAACAATGTTTGAGGTTGCAAACTAACCACGGAGCCCAGATGAGGACTGTTTTGGGTACAAGCCTCTTCAGAGACTCAGCATTCTAACCAGGTTTCTTTTCCCAGATTCCAAGTGTCACCAAACACAGACAATCTGAATACTGTTTTCAGATCTGAGAATTCCTTCCTGTTACAAACTTCCTGTTGATTCTGGTCTATTCCACATCTTCTCATGCTCTGATCTGAGTGGCAGGAACCCAACCACCTTTCTGGGCTGCTTTGCCCTCTGGTAGCTTCGTACAGTGGGAGAAAGATTAGGATCAGTGAATAAGAAGATGGTAATGGTGTTTCTTTCCTTCTTCCTCATCATCTTTTCTTTGCTCTTCCTCCTCTTTCTGTTCTTTTGCTTCCTTTTACTCTTCCTACCTCTCCTCCTTTTTCTCTCCTACTTGTTCTTTCCAATGGTATTTCCTCCATACTTTCAACTTCTTCAAGACGTCTCTCTCCCATGATCCCAGGTCCCTCTGGTCAATCCTTTTCCTCTTTAGATCCCACAAGGTTGGTAATCTCATCATTTCCAGATGTTTCTTCAAGGCTTACAAGTGCCAGCTACTTGCTAAACTGTAAGTGACCTCAGCCTCTCCTTTTGGGCTTCTCTCTTCTTCCATCAGCTCCTGAAGGAGATAACTCTAACTCCTGGCTAGATCTTCTTAGTCAGTTTAGTGAACTTAATGTGCCATTGTTATGTGCTTTGATGCTAAGTGCTCAAACCTAGCCTCTTCATTGCAGCATCTGTCTGATGGGAGCTGACAGAGCAGCCATAGCCAACAATGATAAATCACACTATGAAGTGCTGGACGCAATACTGGGAGGCACTGTATATTCTAATTTGCTTGCCATTTGAACCAAACAAGAATTGGGCTGTACCTGAGGTAACTCTTTGCTCTGTTTTTTTTTTTTTTTTTTTTTTTTTCTGTTCTGCTTTGGTCCTTCCTTCACTAATTTTCCCCAAATTCCCCAGATGCATCAAATTGTTATCTCAAGTGGTCCTTTCTAGGGACCTTTAAGAAAGCTATGACCCAAATCCGTTCTTTGAAAGTTTTAGTTAGCATTTTCCTGGTTGCATCCTGAATGATAGAGAATTTTAAAGTGACCCTCGGAACTTTATTTTCTAGAAAAACAAAGCCCAATGATAATATCAGGTAGAGCACCATCATACAATTAATTTATATTTGTTACTCATTTGATTGTCTTCACCATTCTTTAAGATGAAGTTTTCCCTCACTGTCTCCCTCCAAGCTCAATGTTTTTGATTCCATGCTACAGTGTATTTCTTTCTTCTAAGATTATTTCCCAAAGGCAATTCTTTCTGGAGAGGGTAAGAGATATTAGTTGACTTGTCTCCACAATAACTGATATAGACCTGAATCAATAAAGATTTTCTGGGACCCAAAACAGTACATTTTCTTTACTGTTTCTTACCCCCTTCTGTTTAGGGAGCAACTAGGTAGAAAATACTTTGTGAGGGGGAAATTAACAGAGCAAAATAAAAAGGCCTTTATAGCTATATTGCTAACTCAGCATCCTGTGTTGAGAGGCAAATGATCTCTTCAGAATGCCTTTTTGAGCCGTTCTGACAGAAACAGTCAAATAAAACTGTCCCTCCTAGTGCTAATTCTCATTCTCATCCTTATAATCCCCAAAGGAAGGAAAATATGCTCCCCAGGGCATTTTAGAGGGAAGCCTGAGAAATGAGCTATTGCTTGGTAGCCTTTCCTCCCATGAGGTAAACAGGCAACTGGTAGTCTTCTCCAAATTCCACCCTTTTATGCCTTGCTTTCAACTCTCAATGCACATCATAATTCACTGATTTCTAGACTTCATTATCTTTCACATATAGAAGATTCTTCCCCATAAAACCATCTGAATAGTATTATTCATCCTCCATCTTATCACCATAGTGATCAAGCTCCAAAAGTTATATTTCAGTAATCGCTTCATTGCTACCAATTCATTAACCATTTAGTCTCTTCACTGCCTTATTTTGCTTAGTCCATGATGTATGCAGATATAGAAAATGTCATCACCCATACAGTTGAAAAAAAATCTCTTGCTGATAATTTCACTTCAAATACCATTGCTGGCTCCTTAATATGGCATCATCACTAACTTTCATAACTATGATTTCTTTCTTTAGCTCCTGTCTTCAGTTGCCTAAACCACTACTCATTCATTCAGTTTGAGCATGAAGGATTCTTTCTGACTCAGATACTTACAACCATTAAGTAAGAAATTATGCAATCAAGGTATTACATACACAGTTGGTGATATGTACACACATTCATGCACACATGCACACACACATTAATATGTGTATGGAAACTTGTAACTTCCTTAGACAGAGGTACTTTCAAGATTTAAATAAGCCACAGTGAAACTTCCAACACTGCACATGCTTACCCGAGGTCTCCAGGCAACTTGATAACTATTTTTTTTCATTGTAAAAGAATCTCATTTTAAAGTCTTGCTTTACCACATCCTTCTAAAAGAAAGTCACAAGAAGACTGAACTCCTCTGCTCTTGCTATTAAAAACCTGAGTTTCTGGCTACTCATGAACCAAGAAATTATGCTTTTAGCATAAGGGCACTTGATGCTTCCTTAGCACAGCCAATCCTTGAATCATCAGGTACATAGTTCTCTAGTTACCATAGCTCATAATTCTAATATTCATTAGAATATTAGATTCTAATATTCATTTTGCCCTGTTTCTTGCATCTCTCCTTGTGTAGTGTAGGTGCAGTAAAAATACAATGTTGGTAAAATAAAATTATGGAGTTGAATATGTTGCTTTCAAATCACATAAGATGGTTCAAACCAAAAGTAAGACGTTTGTTGCCTGCCCCATGTCCCACTTCACAGCTGAGGCACTGTCCCCTACTCAATCAAGCATTGCTACTGCTGAAGGCTTTCCCCAGGGAGTGCCCAGGAGAGGAAGGACCTGATTTGCCCAGTGTTACAAGTCCTTTCCAACTATGGCCCTCATGCGTAAACTGTGATTAAGAAAGCTAGAAAATCCACTTTTTAATATCTTTCCTCCAATTGAGGTAGGCTATTCCAGCACCAAGTGATCAACCAAGATTTCTACAGCTGTTTTCAGTTTTATTTCTCCTTCTTTAGAATTCTGCACCTTTTTTTCTCTTGAGATACAGGTTGTAGCTCCCCAGCTCAGTCTGTTTCATGGGAGATCCGCCTTAAAACCACTAATGTTAGGTATCATCCCAGGAAGGAGACTTTCAGTGTGTTAGAGTTGTGTCATCAATGAGCTAGCTAGGAAGGGGCATTCTATCATTGGTGGGAGGTAGAAAATGGATAGCCCCTGGGCTGTAATTGCTAAAAGCCTCATAGGGAATAAACTGGTTTGGGAAGAGGCAAGTGAAATATCACCAGCCTGAGAAGGATAAACAAAGAATAGCAATTATAAGAAAAAGGAAATGAAGTGTTGCATTCATTATTTATTACTCTTCCATCAATGTATTCAGGAAGAGTAATGAATAACTAAAGATTAGTCACCAATGTATGGTAAACATAGGTTTGTTTTCATGACAAAAAGTAGTCTTTGCTTTCTCTTATAAGGTGATTACAGAAAAATTTGAAGAGCTAATTATAAGTGTAATGGGTCCTTTGAAAAGGTCAAATTGTCCACCCCATACATCAAGTCTGTTACACATAGGATTAGGACAAAAGGGAGACCCTGAGGCTTACAATAGGGATATCTGAAGGTTAGGGAGATAGTTCAGCAATCAAAGTTGCTGCCTGGCAAGTACAAGGACCCAGGTTTGATCTCCGGTACCACAAACCATGCTGGTCACAGACCCCAGGCATACTGTGCTAGCCACCAGAACTGGGTGTGGTAGAGAAGGTCTGTAATCCCAGAAGTGGGCAGGCTGAGATAAGAGGATCATTACAAATCTCAGCTGTGCAGTAAGGCCCCACACCAAATAAATAAATAAATAAATACAAATTTAAAATTTAACAAAAAGAATAGGGATATCTGAGCACACCCAATAAAAAATGCCTTAAACCATAGGTTTTTCTGAACTCTGGTACTGCATGAGCAGATAAATTCTGTTTATTAAAAATTGGTATTTCCTGTTTGTTTGATAACAATTGAGAAGTCTTTGAAAATATTTATTTATTCATTTATTTACTGTAGTGGGAACTGAATCAGGAGCCTTTACACTGAGCTATATACCCAGGGTGTCATTTCATGTTTTTTATTTTTATACTGAGACAGGGTCTCTCTAAGCTTCTGAGGCAAGACTCCAATTTACCCTGCCTCAGCCTCCCAGAGTTCTGAGATTACAGGATATATCCTCATCCTTGGTTTAGAAGCTTTTTGCCTACTAAAGATTCAACTAGAATTTTCAACACGAGCCTTCTCTGTGCAGCATGTATCTACTCCTTTTCTCTGGTCACAGTACAATGCAAACAAGAATCCAGTGAATATAATCTGATCTGGAAAGGATTATGCCTGCTAAGGAAGGACCGGGACTAATACAGGACCTGGAAAACACAGCACCAGGAGCCTGAAGATTGTGAGGACTGATCCTGGGAAGGCCAAATCAGTGAAGAAATAATGCAATGTTGGGTGGGTGGGAGTACAATACAATTTTTCCTTATATCTTCCTGGGTTATACTGCATAACAATAGAAATAATAAATATGCTAGTTACTGGGTTTCAGAAGCCTGGAAAAAGTGATGATTCGCTTGTAGAATTTCATGAAAATTGTGGCTTAGAAAAGTGGCATGCTAGAGTGTGTACATTGCATAAAGTCAGAATCCCTATCAGCTGAATATGATCTGTGGGAAGACCAGAAAAGATGCCATTGGTGTGTGTGTGACCTTCTGCCTTCCTCTTGCTGCTCCCCAGACCCCTTTCCAGCCAGGGCCCAGCCCTGAGTGTATATGGGATCATTCACATACTCGTGGGAACTTCATTAGACAGGCCAGATCTCTTGAGGAACCTTGTGGCAGAGCTCCCTGCAGAGAGGTGAGGGGGCAGATCCACCCAGATAATCCAGGAGCTGAACATCTTGACAGAGTGGCACAGCAGGTTCACCTCCATGAGCTGCAGCAGGAAGAGACTCAGCACAGAAGCCAGGCCAAAGCCAGGCACATCTGGAAAAGTTCAAGCATAGTAGATCCAGACCCAGAAAGCTGAGATGCTTTGTTAGACCCAGATCTATGAGAGCATCCTCTCTCTTTTTTTCTTGATCTACAGAGGGAACAACAGGTAACTGGGTGAAGAATTCTGCCTGGAAGACCCCAGGTACATCAAGGGGAGGTGATCAGACAGAACTTAGGGAAACTAACTTCAGTACAATTCTCAATTTAATATCTGCTTAGCTACAGAAAATATAGCTTTTACCAGTACAAATACAAGTTTACTTGTAACAGAACTCTCCTTAGTGCCTTTGAACAGGAGGCCACATTAATTGTAACCATATTTATAGCAATGGTGATGATTGAATTGTAACATTAAAAAGACAAGTGATGGCATCTAATGGTTAAAAAATATGGGGATAAATGGGTGGCATGCAGGACCTTCCCATGCAGATTGGAACATGCATCCCAGGGAAGGGTAAATGGGCAACAGTTTCAATAAAAAGTCACAATTATTTTATTTTTATTTGTTGTTGTTGCTGTTGATACAGGGTCTCACTACAGTTTACAACCCTAGTTCTCCTGTCTCAGCCTCCCTAGTGCTTACAGATGTGCACCAACACTCCCAGTTTTAGTGGCCAGCTTGGCATGCCCAGGGTTCCAGGGTTCGAACTTGGGACCCTGTGCTAGGTCACCGAGCTATCACCCCAGCTCCAAAGCCACAATTCTTTACTTTGCGTCCAATGTAGAATGAGTTTTCTGACCCAGAAGTCATAGACTGTGAGACAGGGTCTACACAAGGGAAGGTCCTGAAATTCTACTGCAAGTGGATGTGACAATGATTTGTGGTTCTTCTGCAAAGGGTCCTATGGATTTGTATTACAGTAGCCATCAGAGGATTCTGTAAAGAGGATCCAAATATTTTAATGACTCTTAAATATGAGATTTAAATTGCATTAATACCGAGGGACATAAAGTGTCACTGTGGCCTGTGAGTTAGATTGGAGGCGGAAAGGGCCCAGATAATAAGTGTACCACTACCACATGTCTGGTTCATGCAGCAGAACCATGTACCACCCCCAGATAAACAACTGGAAGTGACAGGCAGGACAATTGTGAGAACAGCAACACTATCTAGGCCTGTGAATTTAGAGCCATGGGCATGAGAAGGTTGGGGAAACAGCTCACATTGGCACTATTGAGGGCTGGAAATAATAGCATGTCCCAGGAAGAAAGACATATTAGTGTCCCTTAAACACCTAGATATCTGTGGTCAATAGAAATGCTATGTGACATTTCTGGCCACCAGGGGAACCCACAGTTAAAGGGTCGCTTTAACTTTCTGTTTTCTAGGGCTCACATTCCTCAAACACAAAAGAATATGACTTAAATGTAATTGTTCAATATTCAAATACCTTGGTTCATTTACTTTAAATCCATCTTCTTTTTCTTTTTGTGCTTTAATTAATTTAAACTTGGCATAACAAAAGATATGTGGTGCTCTTGCCATGTCAGGAAAGGTAACCAAATACAGCTTTGTCGAGAAACAACTAACCTTTTATAAACTGTATCAGCTCAGCCACTCTTTATTTATTGAACCCCGACTCCATGCTTTGTGAAAACTCTGAAACTCATTTTAAGGAATAAAATATATGGAGAGTTTTTCTGGTCCCATTTGTCATTGTGTACTTGTGTTGGAAATGACTGGAGCTCCCAGGGAAAGTTCATGCTGTTTTCATACCCACGTTGCTAAGGTGATTTTGTGGGATGAAAACAGACTGGCAACTCTCCATTAGTTTGTTTACAAAGGAATATCAATGAGTTTCATAGGAAATGATGACCTCCTACACTCAGGACTTCTTCAGCCTCAGCCTCACTCTTTGAATCCAACTGCAGGTGGCAAGGTTAATTCTCCAGCAAATCATAAGCCAACTAGCAAATGAAGTAAAACTTCCTTCAGTTATTGTTAAGATACAATTACTCTCAACAGCAACATCTACAATCTGTTAAATAGTTCCAATTAGCTAACTTTAGAGCACAAAGAAAAACAGAATATATGTGAAATTAAGTGAAGAAAAGATCATTCAATTCCAAAATGAAATTTAATTTCCTTTTAAGAGCAAGCATTTTTAATTCTCAGGAAGTTAATATGTTAGTTGGGTTGTTGTCTTAAATGGGATGAATGGTAGAAACATATATTTTATTTAGGCAAACAGTCATTTATTTAATACAGCTGGGTCTTTGGGGAGCGTGAACTTTGCGGTGGGGTAGAAAGGTTGGTGGTTGATTCAGTTTGTGTGATTGAAAAAGAAATGGAGCCAAATGGCTATGATGTGGAGCTACTCTTTCCCTCCAGGAGCACCCTATTGCTTTATCTAGCTCCGTTCAAATCCTGCATGTACTTTGGCTTTCTGCTGTATCAAGAGCAAAACTTATCAGGGACCACCAGCCTCATATCATGGGACATCTGGAAAAAAGAATCATCCCACAATTTTTATGGTTTGTGTCTAAATGTCACCCCCCAAACCTCATGTAGTGGGAGGGTGGGCTCATTAGATGGGGCTGAATCCAGAACTTGTGATTGATTCATGGTCCAATGCTTGGATTAAGTGTGAGTGCTACACCCACCCAAGGGTGGGTGGTCTGCATACAACACAAGGGCCAGGAAGAGGTTTGTCCCTCTCTTTCTCTTACTGTTTTGGGGTCTTCCACCACCATAAACTACTGCCCTCTGCCATGTACCTCTCTGCCTTGTAGCCAGCCAACGATAGACTGAAACCTCCACAGACTGTGAGCTAATAAGTCTTTACTCCTTTAATTTTGGAGGTCAGTTATTTTGTCTCACCTATGAAAAAGTAACCAAGGCAATAATGCAAGAAACAAAATTCTTATCATGCTATAGGAGAAGATTGTTACAGGAGTCAGTTGAGTGGGGTGTTGTGAACGTAAACTCTGGCTAAGCCTACTATTTTGCTACTGCTTTTTCATGATATGGGGTAGATGATTTCTCCTCTATGTCCCGTCATCCTGTGTAGAATAATAATCATAAGATAACTACATCTAAATTAACCGATTTAATCTACTAAGATATGTTCAGCAGAAAATAAAAATTATGTCATTATTTTCATTTTTAATATAGAAGTGATGGGTTGAAGCCTTTAATTATCATACAGAGAAAATTATCACATACTTCCAATTCCAGGACCAGAAAGTCTTAAAATAAGCAATGTGTACTCTGCATGTGTTTAACAGAAATTACTATGGAATTCCCTCCCCCAACTCTTTAATTGAAAAAATTAACTAAAAATCCCATATGGATTTGCTCCTCAATTTGTTTAGTTTTCTAAAAGTTCTTAATTTTCTAGAAGTTCATCAATATTTCCTAAATAGGTCCTATATTTTCCTAAAAACATAGGAAAATGCTAATATAGTATAGTTATTTTCCTGGTTTTGAATCTAGGATATTCTAATTGACAAGATTATGGATATTTAGATTCACCAGGTTCAAATACACCTCAAAAGCCAAAATGCTACCTACCATGGGTACCCTCATTCATTCCTGTATGTATTCTACTGATTACTGAGCCTCCCCAGGGTAGGGACTGAATCTTATTTTGATTCAGTGTGATGTGCTATTGATGCAATGTCTGCACTGAGACAATGCCATCTAATGGGGTAAATCTATTTCTCCGCCATGGCTATATTGAGAATATAAAAAATGACAAGAATTGAACATATCATGGGGTGGTAAAGATAAATAGGACAGTTTTTGCTTTTAAAGAGCTCATTATGTTAGTGTTGTATAAGCTACTGAAATATCATTCGTTAAGTGATGGATGAGACCCACTGAGTGTGGCAGGTTATGCAGAGAACAGCTGCGCTTTCTCAAAACTTCTGGAAAGGGAAGGATGTTCTTGTTTCTATACTTCTACTTTCTTATGACTTGCATAGGGATTTCTCTTCCAAACACTTAAACATAGGAGAGCTTTTGAAAGTGGCTGCATATAGAGTGTTTGAATGTGCATTAAGGGTGTATGAAAATGGATTAAGAGTGGGATAGATAGATGAGTGCCTTGATTGATATAACAGAATTCTGGATGTGTGAAGTGGGAAACCCCACCCTGGATTTGGGTGGTACCACTGGAAGGTTTGTACTTGATGAGATAAAAGGGACTAGCAGGCTTGCTGCTGCTGCCGCTGCTGCCTCCTGCCTACTCTGCCAGGGACCAGTTGACCTCTGTGATGCCCTTCTGCAATGCTGCCCAGCCTTGGAGCCAGTGGGCTATGGTCTGAAAGTTCTAAAAATTTTGAGCTGAAATAAACCTTTTCTCTTATAACTTGTGAATGGCTGGTATGCAACTAACATACATTCCAAGTGTCTAGCTTTTTCTCTAGCAATGACTAGCCCTTAGAATATCTAGGTGTGGTTTGGCATCTAATAAGGGGATGCCAGGGATTCTGGCAACTTCTCTTCCTTTGAAGTTTTGAAATGTTCACCTCATAGTGATACCAAGTGTCATAGTGGGGGCTGGACCAGGGAGGCGAGGCTACCTTGCGAATGCATTTGATTCATTGAAGATCTGATTTCTTAGAAGCCTCAGATTGCGGGTGAGAAAGAACTCTCCCTCACCCTCCTCAGTGGTCCTTCTGGGGAAACTTTATTAGCTCCACAAAGTCCTTCTTGGCTAAGACAGGGCTTTCTACTGTCAAAAGATTTTCATGTAAGATTTTATCTACTTCCTCATACTTGCCAGTTATCAATGCTGATTCTTTCATCTGGAACATGAAATAAAATGAGGCACTTACCTAAGAAAAAATTAAACAAGAAAGGATCCCCTATATTGCTATATCTTTCATTTTGGTTATATATTTCTTACCCCTTTAAAATTTCTTATTTCTGCAGACTTCATTACTTACCTTTTCTATTTCATTTTTCTTGAAATACAGAATTTAAGGACTGGCTGATTTCTCACTCTTCAGGGCTCCACACAACGTTCAGGAGGCCTCACTTTCATTTTGCAGAATAGAGGAGAGTTAGTTTGAAAAACAGAAAACGTAATCATTTTGGAATCTGTAAAACCCTTTCTCAAAAGCAAAATGTCAGTAGTGCTTTGCATATTTTCTCTATTTAAAAATGACATGAATCAAAGAAGTTAAATTATTTTGTTCAGAGCTAGTGGTTCAGCAGTAACTATAATAAGAAAAGGCAATCTTCATTGTTTCTTAATTAAAACTCATACAAATACTGTTGGGAAATTCATTTGGCAGTCTAAATTAATGTGTGTTACTTTAGAAATTATCTCCAATTTATTTCGGAGAAGTTAAGCAGGTATTGATTCATTTTTCCAGTCTCTTATGAGTAATCACATCAAAACTAAGCAATATAAATTATTAAGAACCTGCTTTTGCCTGGCAACAAACTTCATACTAAAAGGGTAAATATCAAAATGCATTAGAGGAGATGGTATGAATTGATTTTTTGATAACTTCAAGAAAAATTTACACATAAAAATTAATTTACCTGTCCTATTTTCCTTCTACATTACTTTTCAGAGAAACGTTTGATTTTAGAGGTAGAAGAAAACTGAAGAATCTTTCAACTCAATCCAAACAGATATGTAAGTGGGCGAGAAAGATTTGATAGCTGTGAAAGTGAGATATTTAGTACTTTAGTTGATTTTTGTATTAACAAACGATTTTTGAAAATGGAGCAATCAATACTCAGACATTACATGACATAATTTGATTAAGCTATCATTAAGGACCAAGCCTAGCTGCCTATAGTTATGGAAAAAAGAGTATGAGTGATTTAATGATAATGATCTATTTCTGGTAAAGGGAACTTGCTCATTGTTCTTAAATGTTAGTTTCTTTGTCCACTATAGACGGATTGAAAAGATTTGCTAGTGCAAAAAGTACTGAGTGTTTGGTGAAAGTACAGAGTGTTAAATTTCTGATTTGTGCTTTTATTGTCATTTATTTTTGAATATGTAATTTTGTAAATTACAAATTATGCTTGTTGATATTATAGAGCAATAAATTTGCTGCTTCTGATGCTGTGGTGTGAATGGCAACTACGAGATGAGAAATTACTTTCTGTTGAAAGTCTAGGTGGACAACAGTTTATCTGGGAATACTTCCTCACTTTGGGCTTTAACCCTCTACGCTCTTGCTGAGGGAGTAACCTGAGGGCGGTGAGGAGCCAGCGCCCCTTTTGCCATCACGCCTGGACTTCTCTCCTCTCCCTCCGCACCTCCTTGCTCGCTTCAGCGGCCTCCTCTGCGCTTCACCTCACGAAGGCGGAGAGGCAGGGAGAGGCTGCTCACGCGGCTGCTGACACTCGCAGGGTTCTTTTCCCGAGTTGTAAGAAAGTAATTCGCCTTATGTAACTTTGGCCAATTTTATTGCTTCTTTTTTTCCGTACGTATGTAAAATTCCTAGGTGGTGATAGCACTAAATTTAAAAGTCAATAGACAATCTATAAATATATTTGTCAGTAGCTGTAGTTTATATTCTTTATGAGTTTCTCTTCAAAGAGCTTTATTATTGCAGCGTAGGTGGGATGCAAACTTTTAAGACATTGAGATTAATGATTTGCCTATGTCTGTGTAACAAAAACACTGAGGAACTTGGAGTAACTTTTGTAAAATAAGTACCTTTTCTGGAGGTGCTCATTTTAATTTTTTACTCAGTTTCTTAAAAATTTAAAAATATCTTTTATTTAATTATTTATATGGGACAGAGTCTCACTCACTGTGCAGCTCAGACTCATAGTGATCCTCCTTCTCAGTCTCCCCAGTGCTGGGATTATAGGCCTGCACCACAGTGCTCTGTTTTAGTGGCCCACCAGGGTCCTTTCTCGCACTTGCCATACAGGTGCTTAGACAACTGGGCTAGCTCCCCACCCTTTATTCATTTTTAAAAGCTTAAACAATTCAGTAAGAAATGAGAGGGAAAAGGCTGGTACCCCTTAATATTTTTTAAAAGTTTACTATATGATATATTTTCTTTTTTTTCCCCTGAAAACAGTTTTTTCTACCTTCATAAACCAATACTAAAATATTTCAGATGACCTGAATTAGAAATATCAGCATTCTAGGGATTAAATTATTTGGAGACTGAAGTAAAACAAGTGTAAGGGTCGAGTCACCGCGAAGGAAGACCCCAAGAGTCGGTCTCTCATGCAAATCACAAAGGGAAAGTGTTATTATCTACGTGGACGCAGGGCAGTCTGAACACACAGGAACAGAGAGCGCTTTTAGTGTAGCAGGCATAGTTTTTAAAGGCAAAAACCACAAAAATGGGGAGGGAGCAAGCAAGTTACAGAAGCAGATCGCATTGGTTAGTTTAGGTCGACCTTTAAAATAATTGGTGGGTTTGAGAATATATGACTTTTTAAGGAAACTAAGAGGGGTTGGTGAAAGGGCAACTATTAGCTAACTGTGTGGTTTCAACTGTATTCCGAGAACGGGTGGGTTAACCTATTTCACAAGGATGTCCCCAGGCGGAAGGTAACGTTTACCCTAGTTAGGCCTGAGGTTTTATGACTCCATCTGAGTTTTTTTTTTTTTTTTTTTTTTTTTGGGGTTTTTTTTT
>PVKA01021223.1:0-14172 GCA_004027165.1 Ctenomys sociabilis | reverse complement strand
TTTGGGAACATGGATTGCTCAAGCTCTATGGCCGTAAACTGGTGGGCGGGTGGTCCCCAGGCCCGAGCATATTTTATCATTTTTTTTTTTTTTTTCGAACTTAAAAATCATCTGGGCCTTATACAAGGGATAATGCTGCTGCTGACCCTGGAGCATATAGCAAAGCTCAGAGGAAAGACAACTTTCGGAAGGCATTAAATCACTTGTCTTATAGAATATTCTGGTTTTGTGTTTGACGCTTTATGATACAGAATTAGACTTACTCAGTATCTTTCATTCAGTAGCCTATTTTCATTACTTTTTTAAAAAATTAAACTTTGTCTTTTGTAATACTTTCTGAGTTGGCCAGGGAGATAGCTCAGTAGAATAAGTGCTTGCCTGGCAAGTGCAGGGTCCTGAGTTCAATCCCTGGTACCACAAAGAAAAAACAAAACAAAACAAAACAGTAATACTGTTGCAGGCCGCTGAGTTAGCTAGAAATATTATAGGCAGTCAGATAGGGCCAGGCCCTCAAAGGAGATAACAGAGGACAAAGACACCTCACAACTGTGGGAGGGACGGATGCTCCTACTGTGAGCCAGATCTAAAGGCCAAACAAATGCTGACCTCCTTAAAGATTAACACCCGAGATTGATATTCTAAATAGGTACCCATCACCTTGAAAGAGCCCAAGTGAGTTACTAGCTCAACCCCCAACAAGAAAAGACCCTGTTCAGTATTCATGCCCACTTACTCTGTGACTCAATTTCCCATTTGGTCCTGGATTTAATCAATTTTACCTGAGCAATAGTGCTTGTAATCTCATTGGTTGACCATAGTTTGTCCCACCCCACATCCACCTAAGCAGATTCCCATTCTTTCCACCTTTGCCCCTCATGGTTTTACACTATAAAAGTTTCTGGAAGAGACAGCTTCCTGGGGAACAACCCACTTGGACCCCCTCTTGTCCCTCTCTCAGACAGGAGCTTTCTTTCCCTCAGTAAAAACATTCTGCTCATAACCTCCGTTTGTTCCTAAAATTCATACTTCAGTTTTAGAGAACCCGAGCTTGCCAGGGTCAGTTCAGGAGTTCATTTTTCCCTATGTCATACCCACCCGAGATCAGTTTTTCTCCCTGTATCACTACTTTTTGAGTTTAGGAAGATTTGTGTTTTAAAATGGTTGCCTTATTTTAACGCTGTATCTATAAGTGTTTATTACAGAAACAGATTTAATAAAACTTATACAAGTAAATGAGAACTTGCAAGATTGGCTCATGGTTGCTGGCCACAGAGTCAGGTGTGAAAGGGCGCAAAAGGGCGGTCTGTGAGCTGGAGATCAAAGAACCCAGGTGGAGGCCTCGGTGGAGCTAGTGTAGCACCTCGTGCAGGTCCACATCACTAGGACCGGGAGTCTACACTGCAAGGCCGGATAGTGAGCTTCGAGCCAGGAGAACACACCCAAGGCAAGGGTAGCAGTGAAGACAGGAACTCCTCTGAAGAAGCAGACGTGAGCCTTCTGTCTTTGTGTCCCCTGTATACACCCAGGTACCTTTCTGTCTTCAGTCCATCCTCTCAGGCACCCTCAGACCTGTGCTGCTCCACCCTAGTCATGGAGGTTCTTCAGGTTGAGACAGTTCACTATTCTGAGTACTTTAATATGCTTCATTTTCTCTTTCTCTTTCTTTTTCTTCCTTCCTTCCTTCCTTCCTTCCTTCCTTCCTTCTTTCCTTCTTTCTTTCTTTCTTTCTTTCTTTCTTTCTTTCTTTCTTTCTTTCTTTCTTTCTTTCTTTTTTTCTGGACAGGGGATCGAACTCAGACCTCACTGAACCATCTCCCCGGCCCCTGTTTGTTTGTTTGTTTTTTTCTAAGAGTCAGAATAACTTTATGTCCATTGGGAGAGTGGCCAGGTGAAGTTAGACTTCTGGAACTGCTTCTTGATGCCAGCAGCCTTGGTGACATTGAAGTTCACTGTCTTGTTTAGAGGCTGGCACTCTTCCACTGGGACGATGTCGCTGATGCAGAAATCCCTGAAGCGGGGGGACAGGTACACTGACATGTTCCCGTGGCGATTCTCAAAGCTACTGTATTTGTGGATAGAGTGGAGATAGTCTCAGCGGATGACAATGGTCCTCTGCATCTTCATCTCACTCATCACGCCAGACAGGATCCGCCCCAGTTGGAGACGTTACGGTAAAGGGGCATCTACTATCAGTGTAGATGCCCTTAATGGCCTCTTTGGGGGTCTTGAAACCCAGACCAAAGAAGGGAACTTCTCCTTGCCAGTTCCTCCCAGAAGGACCCTCTTCTTGTTTTGGAAGACAATCAGCTACTTCTGGTAGGCACGCTCTGTCTGAATATCTGCCATCTTCCCAGCTGACTAAAGAAAGAGACAGACAGGAGCTTGGGAGTTTCCTTATCCTGGTTTTAACCTTGAATAATTTCCTCTTACATGGGCATATCATATTATTTCTTAGTTTATTTGGCTTCATTAGTTTGGCTTTGTTATAGCAAATGATATTTGTCTGCTACCATCAATATTTGCACCTGTGTAGCAGTCATAGCTCTCTCTGTAAGTAAATATATTTAACTCTTTTTTACTGGTTCCTCTATTGGTCATCTTAGTCATCATTTTGTCAAATGAAGTCTACCCTTTAGTAAACTCCCCATGGAAAGACTTGAGGAACATCTTAAAACTTGGAGAACATCTTCAATATATATACATGTTTTCCTGACCATTTCTTGGGGAGAGTTTTGTGGCACTGCTTTCTCACTTCGACTGTTTCTGACAAGATGTAGATACCACCAGCCTGATTTTCTTTTCTTTGGAAGCAGCTGTTTGATTCTGCCTAAAAGCCCAAGGGGGGATCTGTACTTTTAAAGCTCAATAATTTTATTGAGATATATCTCAGAGTTCACTGTTCTAGAATTTTATTTTTTTTGAGATAAAACATAGATCCATTAATATATAGATCTGGGTCTTCTCCTTCTTAGAACTTTTCCTAAATTTTAGTTTTAAACTTTTGTAATCCTCCTTTGGGACCTGGGTTGCTGGGACAGGGTCAGGAGTCTTTTCCACTGCTACCCATGTTCTGTGATTGATGTTACTAACTGAAAACTAAGTAAAAATGTTAGATAAAAATAAATTATTTAATATTGTAAACACTCTACACAACAATCACTCATTACTAGAAATATGTGGGAATGTTAAACGTAACTGTGTGTTGCACAGATGCTGCATAAAGCTGTTTAATAAGTGTACTAGGGTATCTGTTACCAGGTCACTCTTATGACTGTTACTCAAGGTTCTATATCTGAGACTCAACAAACAAAGCTGTTTTACTTATTTGATATCAAGAAAAAGCTATGCTTCTTCTGATAGCTTGGTTTTGTTTCAGCATATACTAAGCTACATTGTCATCATGTTTTACTCGTCTCTCTGGTAGTTAAAAATTACAATGTTAAAAAAAAGTTTTTTCTCCACTTTTACACTCAATCTTTGTTTAAATTTAAATGTTTAGTAGTATTTATGGCTTCCAGGCAAAACTCAGCTAAATTTTAGTGTTCTGACATATTTTAAAAAGCCTTACTTTTTTGGTTATTTCTTTAAAAAGCACAGGATGTAGATAGAGTAATTGTATAATTTACTCTTCTGCTTATGTAAATATATTCAAGTAGCTGTGTATAGATACTCACTAGAATTTAATTATGCTATTTTTTCCCATAGTGTGTCTTTCTGTATGGCAGTTTTCCACATGATGATGGCTAGGTCTGTGGAGACTGTGTATCACTCTAAAAATGTAAGAATATTTGAGATGAGTTTTTTGAGTAAGCACAAACCAATGGGGAGGAGGTTCGTAAATATTACACAGTAGTACAATTTCTTTGTCATATCAGAAACACTGATAAAATTTTCCTCTAGATTGAGAGAGCGTGAATGGAAATTAGAGGAAATTTTTTTTCCTTTGGGCAAAAAATGCTTCACAGGGGAAAAAACAATGTTTGGCTATGACAGAAAGAATAAGTTTGCCACATTGAGGTCTATGACATTGAAAACATTTATTTATTTATTTATTTATTTTTCATGTAAAATATTATCAATTTATTTTATAATCTTTAGTTTTGTATATATTCAAAATGTATTTTTCTATGTATCTAATTTTATTTTGTTTTACTTATATGACTTACGTGTTACTATTCAGAAGTCTAGCAATATTACAGTATACTTGTTTCAAACATTGCATCAGATAATTCTTTTTTTTTGGCAGAACCGGGGATTAAACTCAGGCCCTTGCTCTTGCCAGCGAAGCACTTATTCCATTGAGCCATCTCCTCAGTCCTTGCATCAGATAATTCTTAATACACATTATTCCAGCACAAGTATTACATTGACTTTTTTCAAGGTTGGGTCTCTAACTAAAAACATTTAAACAGTACTTGTAAATTTCAATCTTTCAATGTAAACAAACACAAATACATTTACTGTCCCTGGATATTTTGGAGGTTTTTAAAAAAATAATATCTGAAAAGTGAGAAGCACAAAGGTTAAATGTGAGACTACTTATCTTTCCTGCTCACTGTGCTTCACTTGGGAAAAATTTCAGAGAAGCCACCTCGACAAACCTGTGTCAGAGCTCTCAAGAGCAATGTGAAGTCACTTCAGAGACCTAAATTGCAAAAGAAAGCCCACAGACAATCTCTAATTCAGAGTTCTTCACATTAATATTTCCAATGGTTTATTTCTAGAAGCCGAAGAAAAATCTGAGGAGATGGCATGACATGCGGCAGTGGCACTTATGATGTGCATATATCATTTTCTTTTTCCTATATCTAATAAAGAAAAAAAAATCAATGAGTCAATGATAGACTTGTGCTTGAAAGCCTCTGACAGTCTCACTCCACTGAAATAGACACACTCTGCTTTGGAGTCAGCTGAGCATGAACTAAAACGTCCGCTAACAGTGAGCTAAATAAATCTTTCCCTCCTTCATTTTGGGTGTCTGGAATTTTGTTCCAGCAATGAGAAAAAAGTAACTAAGATGATAGGATAAAGACATGAAATACACAATTAGGCTTAAGAATTGATACATCCCTGATGATCTTAGAAATAACTGGCTCAACGGAGAGATTTTAAGACATTTTCAAGAAATACACAGTGAAAGAAGAACTGAGAGAAACATACTAGATTAAGAAGTCAGAGACAGGAGAAAGTTGCCATTATCAGTAAAAAGGCACTTACAGAGGAAGGAAAATAAAGCAAAGAGCAATCCTTGATAATGGGGAAGGGTCTGGAAGAGACATTTGAATATGAATATAAGAGACTGAATGTGATGGATATCAATATGCAGTGAAAGAATATGGGGTATCAATTTGAATACATTAATTACCTAAAGAATTTTTATTGAATATAAAAGTGAAAGAGTGAGCAGGAGCACAAAATCATACATTGGTCACTTAAGTGAAGGGAAAGATACCTGGATAAAGACAGAAACATTGCCAAGTAGCACAGAAAACAACTGAAACTGGAAGTGCCAAACACGCAACTTGCTCAAGCAATGCAGTTACATGATTTTCCTCAGAAACTTTTGACAGCTTAGGAGTTTCTGTTGATCAAGCAGATGGATGGATTAGTCATAGTTTGAACAGTTAACTCACCAAGGCAGGAAAGACAAGGGACTGACGAACTGGGTGATGCATGGATGATTTCTACAATTGTGAAGTGGCTCTCCAAATGAAGTAAGGAAAGAAGATCAGAGGCTGCGAGTTTGTGAGATCACAGTAATTCCATAAATTACACACGAGACTGTGTGAGGTGTCTAAATGTATTTTGGGTGATGAACAGTGGAGCAAGATAATTTTACTGTGTTTTGAGTGAAACCTCAAGGTTTAGGGGAACCATGGGCTGTGTTCTCATAGTTAAAAGTATGCTCATCAAAATGACAGAAATGCAAGAGGAATCACCTAATATGCTGCATGCTGGAATCAAACAAAATAAAATTGGTCTTAGTCTTTCTCTTCACCTTGCAAATCTTTTCTTGGTGCCTAATTCAAAACGATAGACACAATCTCTGCGTTTTTCTGCCTTCTCTTGTACCATGCATTTTACCCTGGCATTAGCACTATCTTGAAAATATTTCTCACATTTTTCTCTCTTATGAATTTCATAATGTAATGCTAACCTAAGCCCCACCATCTCTCATGTCAATCACTAAAGCAACCACCTAACACTCTCGCATGTCCATATTTGCCCTCCACAGCCTATTTCCACTGACAAAAAGCTAGAGCTATTTGACATTGGTCAGATCATGCCATTCCTTCACTCAAAAGTCAACACAATATGCAAAAAAGGTGTGTGTGTGAGTGTGTGTGTGTGCCAGAGAGAGAGAGAGAACATCACCATTCTGTTACTATGCTTTATAATTTTTGTATGACCTGATTCCTTCTTTTTACACCTCACTGTGTGTTATCCACATTGGCCCTCTTGCTACTTTATGAAACATTTTTATGACATTTATTCCTTGAAATGATAAAATTTTAAACATAATAGTTTGTGTGGAATACTTTTTAAAAGTTTACATCATCTACTTCTTTGGACCATATTAATAGTGCTGCTAGAAATTACCCAGTTACATAGTACGGGGTATACATTCTATGTGTGCAAAGCATTGGTCATTGTCTCTATGTTGTGATTGCTTCAGCCCATTTTTCCACCACATGTTGGGGTAGGCACAATGGGGTGCCCTTGGGCAGCAGAGCCAGTCAAGGGGGAAATGTGCCGTGGGTCAGGGTACAATGAGGACAAGCTGGAAACTCTCCAAGCACCGTCTCATTGTATTTTCCTGGAAGACCCTCGAAGAGGAATGACTGCTACTTCCTTATTCCTACCAAATCTATTTTTTTTAAACATTTCTGAATAATTTACTGCTTTTTCTAAAATTTTAAACAGAGAAAAGTAAAAACAACAATAAATAGAGTTTCAAAACAGGCTGGTAAGAGAATGATAGTAATTAATATTTTGTACATTGTTACCTTGGCAGTACAAGATGTACTACTTTGTAGCACAGAGTACAGATGCAGGCCTGAAACAGTATTAACACAAAACTTTATTTTTGGTGAGCTAAGAGAAACTAGAGGTATAACTGAGTTAACTATCTTGTACATCATTTCTCCTTTCTCCCATCCCAGTTACTCCACCATTTTAAGCAGTTTCTTCCCATTTTACAATTTCTACTGCACATTCGAATCTTATTTGTTCTTTGCATTTCTCACTAATGAGACAATATGATGCTTGCACACATGGGTCTGATTTATGTAACTAATGAGTATGGTCTGGAGTTGCATCCATTTACCTATGAGAGTCTCAAGTTCATTTCTCTTTATGGCTGAATTGCAGTCTATTATATAAAAAAAAAACACGTTCCTCAGTTGATAGGCATTTGGGTTGTTTCCAAGATTTATCTATTAAAAATTGTGTTGTTATAAACATGGGTGCACACATATACTGCTATGTTATGTAGTTTTTAATTCTGGGAAGGTACCCAAAAGTCCATTCTAAATCTTATGGAAGTTCTTATTTTGGCAGCTCTAGCTCAGAAACATTAGGAAAGAATATTAGGAAAAACATATTTCCCAAATAAAATCATTCAGTATGGCTTCTAAAGAATAACTTCTTGGATTATTAGGGGTTTGAAAACTGTCATCCAAAAGATTGTCTCCTGAAACTTAAGGCAACCATTATGGAAAGCAGAAAACTTAAAAGAGGCATGTCATCAAATACTAAAAATAGGGGCTTGGAGGTAGCTCAATGGTCTAAGCACCTCCCTGGCAAATGCATGGACCCAGGTTTGATCCCCATTACTGCATAACATGCTGGCTCAACAAAGAGCTGGCTAGCAAAACCAGGTGTGGTGGTGTATGCCTGAAATCCCAGCACTGAGGAGGCTGAGACAATAGGATCACTACAAGTCTAGGCTGTGCAGTGAGTCCCTGTACCAGATAACTAACTATACAATTAATTAAAATAAATATTAGAAAAAATTGTGTGCCCTGGAATAAATGTCTTCACAAACTAAATCCTTCAACTTTAACCTCTGCAGAAAAGTATCAATATTTTTACTGATTAAAAGTTCCCTCCGACATATTCAAGACTATCAGTTTCATTACAGTGGACAAGCAAAAGTCCCATCAAAGAGAGAACTTTAATATCTAGGATTGTGAGGAAATGTAGCCACTCTCTAGAGAAGTGTGGCTACCTTTCTTGGAAAATGTTTAAATAGAACAAGGATGACTATTTACTGTATACGAAATTGAACTCTCCCTCAGGGTGAACTGCATGATGTATCAACTCCCAGTGAAATATGAACTGTGGTGCTATAAATTTCATTGACCAGCATGCAAACATTTCCATATACTTTAAGCCTTGACCTTTCGCTCTAGACATAGAAAAATTCTCATTTGCTTTCGTCTAGAAAGATCAGCATGACTTAAAATCTTTTTTGTATCTTTCCACAGCCTTGGCCTTCTCTCAAAATGTTTGCATTATGGCACTGAAAATATTTCTTGATCTTTTCATAGCTTATTTCATTAAAACTTCTGATCAATAAAACTTCTTAGATTGATGCTTTGTGCTGCAAACTGACATAAAATATTTCTTTTAAAAGTAATAAAAGAACTAATATTCAATTATTTGTCCAACCTTGCATAACTATATCTGTTAATCTGAGTAACAGATTTGAGGATAAAAATGCATAATATAACAACTATTGATAATTTCCTATTCTTGTTTTGAAAATCTGTAACATATGTATTGTTGCATGTTACCCTGCTTCTGTGTTTGCATCTATTATTTGTCTTTGTTTTTTTTTGCTCTTCAAATTACAATAAAATAAAATTTTTAAAAAGTAATACATTATCATTAAATATGCCAATATAAACATTACACTGTTACCCTAAAGCCCCCAATCAGGAGATAATTACACTAAAATGTTAGTGTACCTCTCAGTTTTATGAAAAGTCAAGTGTAGTGTAGGTCAGACATTTACATATATTATACATTACTAAAATTATTTCATATATATATGGTAACTTAGCATTCTGTTGTGAGACTTTCATTATAGATATAAACCATCCTTAAAGGCCTATCTAATGTCTGTGTATTATTTAATTATGTTGATCTTCCAAAATCTATTTAAATATGCTATAATTGTCTGATATGTAGGCTGCTTCTGATATTTCTTTCTTTACTATTTAAATGCATTAATAAATATCTATATCCTCAGTTTATTCCCTAGGAATTATCTACGACATGTTTAGCACCTATAAATTACTTTTATTTGTAAATTCTTTATTTATTATATAAATGCCTTTGTAATTCCTATATAACATGGTATAATGTGATTTAAATTTTTATTTCATGTAACTCAAGATCATTGTAATCCCTTTGTTTTCTTTATTAGAGCACAACAGTTAGCTGCCAGTTTTATATCTTAGATCTCTGGCACAGACGTTGTCTGAATGACGTGCTCTAAAGTGTACCCATCAAAGTATGATTTGAGCCAAGGCTCCTAGGAGGAATTGGTACCTAAGATGTGAGATACTTAGATCATCTTGAAAAAAGAAGAAAAGCAATCCTTTGGCTACAGTTTCAGACTTAAGAATTACACTGAGAGTAGCATTTCTAACATTCAACACTAACATTACTCAAAGTGTCTCTAGTGAGGAGTAATTTCTTCTTTTTGATGTTAAACAGAGAAAGAAGAAGCTGAGAGTTTGGCATTGTTGCAGCAGAAATTCTCCGTATTTCCTTGGGTCACTGTGAACAGCAGACTTTGGACATCTGGACTAAGTTCCACAAAACACTCTTCCTCAGTATCTAACAACAAAAAGTAAGTGAAATCAATTAATTGATCCTAACAATAAAACAAAGAAAGAAGTCAAATCTGGCAGTGTAAGGATCAGTACTCACAAAGAAAGCAACAGAAGGGCTTCACAGGAGTGGAAGGCTCAGATCTATAACATTTCTGCAAATTATAAATAAATAGAACTATCAATAAAAGGAAAGAAAGATGCTAAGATATTTCTCATGAAAATTTATAGTGGTGAAAATAAGAGTGATTTTAAAGATCATTCTGTGTCTTTTTAAAAATTGTTTGAAGTTATTCTAACATATAAAACATCCTTTAGGCATATGTGGCATCTTTAATGGATACAAATACAAGGAACTATTTTCCAGTTAAAACTATACCACATATCTCTATGCCTTCTCTGTAATACTGAGGCCTGAAGTAGTCAGGTAGTTGAAATCTTTCTGTAGCTGAGCTAACTTTCACCACTGTTCAACAGTTTCCATGCCCTGAAAACAAATAAGTAGGAATTCCACAACTCTTCAGGTTCATGGGAGGAAGAGGACCAGCCTGTCCTGTCTGTGTTCTCTGTTCTGATCTGCATTTTATAAGCAGGCTTTTGTTTTTAAGCCTGAATACTGAGAACTTGTTTTAGTTATCTCTACAAATTAGGAAGAGCAGAGATTGTACTTTCTTTCTTTTTTAAAAACAGTTTTACATATTTGGTACAGAGTCTCTCTATGCAGCTGTGACTCATAATGATCCTCCTGTTTCAGCCTCCCCAGCACTGGGATTATAGATGTGCACTATCTCAGCTGTTTTTGGTAGCCAGTTTAGCATGCCTGGGGCAGGGCTGGTGCAACATGTGGAGTGTGGGAAAACCAAGGTTCTAGCATTTGTCTAGGCAAGTGTTTCGACTTCTGAGCTATCTCCACAGCCCCGAGATGTACATTTTCATGGAAAAACAAATTATACCTATGTTCAAACTATTCCTGACTCCACTGTCACCATTGTAATTAGAACTGTTGTTCTAAAAGTAATATTCCAAGATAAAACAAGAGCTATATAACATAACATATAACTTTTGTGTCTGACAAGGTCAGTCAAACCCCCTCAGGACTTACCCTTAAGCCCTGTAGAGCAGTTTATTTTGCAGTGTCAGTCATGTGGATGAGTCCCAGCCATTGCTTGACCAACTTGTGCTCTGTGAAAGCCTGAGAGAATTTCTCTCTGTATGGATTTAAAGTTTAGCATATCGCAATTGATAGAAAATACCTGATCCATGTTAAGTCTAAGGCATTTCATATTCAGACAGATACTGATGTTAAGCTCAACAGTCTATATTCTTGGGTAATAATATCATTAAGCTTCTCTTCTGGAGTGTTAACAACTTAAGTTTGCAGACCAAAAAAATTAGAGAAAAAGAAGGGCAAAAAGGATAGCCAACATTTTGGCCCGGGCCCTTCAAGTTCAGTGAGGACTCAGGATATAAGGCAACCTGTGCTGTAACATCCTGTAACTCAGTGGTGTCCAAAATTTTCTGATCAAGGAGACTGTGGGGCCACTGAGCAAAGTGGCTGATGATGTAGGGTGTGCCTAAGGAGGGTGACATGGAGAGAAAACATTCTCTCAAGCTTTCACAGAGAGCAAAATAGTCAAGCAATGGCCATGACTCATCCATATGGCTGACAATGACAAAAGAGCTACAAACTGCTCTACAGGGTTTAAGGCTAAGTCTCTCCCATCCAGCAGAAAAGTATGAAAACAAGATATAAAAAGTAAAGCCATATTAATGTGCTGGGCTGTAAAAGGCTCAAGTCAACAACTTCTAACAACGCTAGTCATGCAGATAATTCACTACTATTATATACTACTGAACTATATTGGATTGCTTTGTTAAATTCATGCCCCTACAATATATGAATGCAATGGAATACCCATCTCTGACAAAAGTAAACAAAAAAGGAGGATATAAATGAAGGACCATTTTGTAGTGAAAAAAATATATATGTATCTACAAAATATAGATATACAGCTACTTGCTCTTAGTTCAATGAGAACAAAGTTGGACTTATCGTGTTTAGACAAGATATGAAGTCTGCATCTTGTACTATGAATAACTACTACAAAGACAACAATATGCAATGTATTAATTATTGTAACTGTACTACTAACCTGTTTTGAAGCTATCTCATCACTACTTCTTTCTCAATAATTTTTTTTAAAAAGCAACACATAATTGTTTAAAAAAGCAACAATTAAAGCAACAAATAAGAGATTCTCTGTGATTTCAAAAAAATAAAATAAAATAAATATTCCATATCCTTCTTCTGAGACTGCAAAGTACATTTATCAAGCTGCACCATTACTCTGATTGTACTAAGAATGTCTCAATGCTAAAGCCAATTAGTGAAATATAAGAGACATTCTAGACTGAGCCTTTCACTCTTTCTCTTTCTTGACTGCCTAACAACAAAGGGATCGTTCCTTCCCTAAATAACGGAGTGACATATACTCTGCTGTCTATGGTGGTATTCACTGGCTCTTAGTTGCAGGAGTGCTTAATTCTGCATTATGATTTAATTTCAATGCATAGTTCCCTTGCTGTTTCTCTCAGTTTGTATTCTCCCCCAGGGAAATGAGCCATTGATTCTTCAAAATTCTTTATGTTCCTTTCAAATGGAGGTAAGTTTTACTAAGGACAAATCCCACTAGAGAGATTGATCCATTTTTAAGATCTCAAGTGCCTATAGCTCCAGGTGCCAGGAACTCAAAAAAGAGAAGCAGATTCATTGACTGCACTAAAAGGACCCGAGGCCTGACTGTATGCATCTAATTGACCCATAAATTTCAAAGTCTTCAAGACAAAGCCTTCTTCACTTTGTAGATGCAAATTCTCTCTCAAAGCTACATGTGTTCTTTTGTGATTTCATTGGACTAATTTCCCTATTATAAAAATTTAATATGATATTTATAAAATACTGAATTTAAACTCCTCAGGCTTAAATTCTAGTATCACTGCTTCTTAATCACACAATTTATTCACCATTTCTGTATCTTAATTTTCTCTTTTGTCAAGTAAAGAAAATAACAACACCTACTACAGTGGCAAATGCTTTACTACAGGAGTACATCACAGACCATGGGCATGACAAATGAAAGATTAGAAAATGCAAATATGTTGTGTTAAGTATTATTATTGCTGTATTATTATTGATATTAGTGTTACTGGTGCTAGGAAGAACTAGAAAAATAGTAAGGAGGGAGACTTCATGGGCTGATACATATGCAACCTGCTTTGCTTTACTGTTATTGACACTATGTCCAAAAAGTCAACATAGTACTATATGGAAAATAGAAACTCAGTGTGCTTATTGGACAAATTTATTATTCCCCAAGGAAAAATAATCAAATAACGTAGATCTGGGATAGTAAAGTCCGCCTATGTACATACATACTCATGAAAATCTTTGCACACAGATATGTTAGTGAATTAGATTGCTTTAGATACCTGGCCGTGAGAAATAAATCAAAATGATATAAATAGAATTGCCTTGTTAAAAGGCAGGCGTGGGCCTGCTTAGACAGATGCAGCGGCAGCCAGTTAGATCCCCAGAGTGTGGAGCTGGCCCCACCCCTTGGGCGCGCCGAGATAGCGATAGAGACCCGGCATGGTGGCGTGTGCCTGTCATCCCATCTCTCTGGGAGGCTGAACACAGCTAGACCACTGTGAGTCTGATCTACCCAGTGAGACCCTGTAGACCCTTACAAAAAAAAAAAAAAAAAAAAAATCCAGGCTTCTACGAACATATTTTCATAGTTGATGAAAGAGTATTTCAGTAGATAGCTTCACTTTCTGATTCACAACATAGAAAACAGTTTGTCAAATTTTAAATTGTTAAAAACCATTTAATACTTGTCACTTATTGAGTATTTTCCTTTCATATTTTATTTTAATTAAATTGAAAAAGGTAGTTCCTGATGATTCTAATTCTTACAATCCATGATAGAAAAGTGGGACTTTCTCCTAAGCCTGGTCCATTTCTAAGCCCTTAGCAGACATCTAGAAATGTGTTGTAAAAGTGCTGTTGTGAGTAGATAGCCAAGATGCTATTAGGAAGCCACAGAATGATAGGCCATTAGGACTGGAAAGGATGCTTGACCAGATTGCTCTCTGTGAGAGCCTGAGAGAAAGTTTTCTCTTCATGTGACTCTCCCCAGGCACACTATAGAACTTCAATCTCTTTCCTCTGTGGCTCCACAATCTCCTTGCTCAGAAAATTTGGAGCTCACCTGAGTCTCATAATATTGCAGTACAGGTTCTCCTATGTCCTGAGTCTTCGCTGACCTTG
>PVKA01021222.1:0-39029 GCA_004027165.1 Ctenomys sociabilis | reverse complement strand
AGAAGTTAAAAGAAAGATAACTGCCACAGTGAAAGCACATGTAAATTTTATTAGAAGAGATAAAGAGAAATAGAAATGAATAAAATAAATCAATACAGTAAAGAATCAAGTTAAAAAGATGAATACGAATGTAATAAAATCTAAAAAATAAAATAAACATAAAAAAGACTGTAATAAAATCCCAAAAATGTTCAAAACAACTAGGAGAAAACTAAAAATTATGAAACAAGTATTTACTTTTAGTAATAACCTTGAATGTAAATAAAATAAATTTTTCTATTTAGACATACAAGCTGCATGAGCAAAGTTACAAACAAGATACTACAGTATGCTACTTGTGAGAAACTCAGTTCACTAGGCATGCACAGACTGAAAGTCAAAGGATGGTAATGATATTGCTGGGATTACAAGTAGTCACCACCATGTTTGGCAACCATAAAGTCTTGAGTGAAAAACCATTTATTAAAGAAAAATAGAAGATAACAGTTTGCAATGTATTACTTCATTGAATCTGTATTGTTAAGGTGTCTTGAAATTGTCTGATTGACATTTGTAGTTCAATAAAATAAAAAAAAAGAAAAATAAAAAAAAGAAAAATAGAAGAAATTTTAAAAATATTTTGAAGATAAAAATTGAAGCAGAACATGCTGAAGGCTATGGAATATAATATATCACGTACAGTACTAGGAGGAAAGTTTATGGAAATGAGCATCAATATAAAAAATAGATTGTAAGTAACAAATAAAAATATCTCAAGAACCTAGAAAAGTAAGATAGATAAAAACCAAAGTTGATAGAAAGAAATCCAACAATCTTGAAAGCAGTGGCCCAAGAAATAATATTTAAAATACAATACCAAAAATCAGTGAAACAGTTGGTATTTTGAAAGAGTAAACTGAATTATAAAAATCTTTTGTTAGATTATCAAAACAGACAGAACATATAAATAAATAAAATTAGAGATAAAAAGGCAATATTATAACTGATACTGCAGAAATACAAAGGGTTATTATGGATTGTAAGAAATTATATGTTAATAAAGTGGCAAACTTTGAAAAAATGAATGTTTTCCTGGTCAGAGGTGTCTACCAAAATTTAATGCTGAAGAAATAAAAACACAGATAGCTGGATATCAAATAAGATTGAATCAGTAATAAAAAGTATCAAGAAGGAGTTGTAGGTCCAGATGCCCTTATGGATGAATTTTTCAAAAAAGAACTAAGAAACTGTTTAAAATGCTTAGAAGTGTAAGGGAAATACCACTTTTAATTTCATGCTGGCCACTGTTACCTATTAATTATAACCAAGGAATGATACAAGAAAAATAAAATCATAGTCTGTGAACCCTGATAGACATACCTGTAAAAGTTCTCAATAAAATGTAGCAAATGTGATTCAAAAAAAAGAATCATTAAGATCATTTACTATGATCTAATTTGTTTCATACCAGTGATGCAAACAAGGATGGTTCAGTATATACAAAGCTATAAATATATCACATCAACAAAATCAAGGATAAAAGTCACATGATCATCTCAGTAGATGCATAGAAACATTGATAAAATTCAACATCCATTTATGATGATAGTGCCAAGCAAATCAGAATAGGAGAATCATATCTTGGAATTATAAAGGCATATAGTCAAGAACATATTGAAGAGGGGAAAATTGAATACATTTCCTCTAAGATCAGGAACAAGATGAGGCTGTTTATTCTTTTAGTCTTTCTTTAGGTTAGTAATAGAAATTTTAGCTAGAGCAATTAGGCAAAGGAAATAAAAGGCCATCCAAATAGGAAGAGGAAAAGACCAACAAAGGCACAGGAAACAAAACCAAATATTGAGAAAGGGAATTCCATCAAACAGAAAAACTTTTGCACAGCAAAACAATCAATTGAATGAAGAGAGAACTTAATTGGAGAAAATCCTCCAGCTGTTTATCTGACAGAAAGTTAACACTGAAATATACAAGCAACTCACAAGAAGTAGGTGATCCCATAAGAATTGGGCAAACAATCTGAGTAGACGTTTTTTTAACAGAAGAAATGCAGCCAACAAATCTATGAATAAGTTCGCTATGATTAGCCATCAGGAAAATGTGTATCAGAACTACAAAGAGATGCCATGTTACCCCAGTTAAAATTCCTGTTGTGAAAAATAGCGAATGTTGGTTGAAGAGATGAGGAAAAAGAAATTCTTACAAATTTTTTTTTTGGCCTTTTTTGAGACAGGGTCTCACTATGCAGTTCAGGCTGGCCTTAAGCTCACTTTGTAGCTCAGGCTGGTCTCGAACTCACAACAATCCTCCTGCCTCAGCCTCCCGAGTGCTGGGATTACAGGCATGCGCCACCATGCCCGAAAAGTTGGGAATATAGATTCAAATAGTTACTGCAGATAATAATGCAAGAGGCCCTAAAAAAGATCTTTCACATGATTCGGCTATCCTATTCCTGGATACATATCTAAAGGAAATGAAATCACTGTGCCAAAAGACGGCTGCATGTCTATTGTTAGAACTGACATAAAATCAGCATAGATTCTCACCAAGGGATAAATGAATAAAAGCAACATGGTATTTTTTGGTATAGAGCCTCACTATGCAGCTCGGACTCATAGTGATCCTGCTGTTTTCAGCCTCCCCAACTCTGGGAATACAGGTACCGACCACTATGCCCAGACCTGGTGGCCAGCTCAGCGTATCCAGGGGTGGGGCTGACACAGCATGTGGTGCCAGGGATCAAGACCCAGTCCCTTCACCTGTTTAAGCAGGCGCTTAGTCTGCTGAGCTATCTCGCGGGCCCTCCATTATGGTATATTTGCACAGCGGAATGTTATTTAGCCATAAAAACTGAAATCTTATCATTTAGACAAAAATGCATACAAACTGAGGAACACTAAGTAAAATAAGCCAAACACAGAAAGACAAATAATGCTTGCTCTTTCTTATGTGTAGAAAGTAAGCGAAGTTAACGTACAACAATAGATAAATAGATTTCTGGGAGAGTACATGTGGCATGGATACAGGAGGAGGCCAGATCTGATGAGTATGTGAGGTATGCATATATGAAAACATCAGACTAACTCGAATTGATGGGGATAATTAACATATTTCAATATAAAACTAAAATTAAAATATAGTTTTAAAAATCTTCACATTTTATGCCTTGAATACATACATAATGTATCCATCAATTAAATATTTTTAAAAACTTTTATTTCTTAAAACTTAAATATTTTCTAACTTTTACTTTCTTACATATTTATACCTGGTAGTCAACCATTCAGCAGAATAGTTGCTTGTTACCGTGACTGTTCTGCTACAAAGAGGAAAAACCCTATTGATTGCACTGAGTTTTCCAGGATCCTTGAGAATATTGAAGTACTCACTTAAGCATTTGGGTGGTGTGGACCACTCTCCATTTTGACATGTTATTTGCGGATCACCCTGGAGTTCATACAAGGACTGGCACCGATATTCAACATGTGACATTGGAGGATATATTGGTCGAGGGAATGAAATAGTGTCTCCATTGGCAATAGCTGGGGGAGGTCCACATTTTCCTGTGGAATCTAAAAAAAAAAAAAAAAAAACAACATTTGATTTACTGATGTCAAAATACAGGCTAAAAGCCAACACAAATGCTATGCTACACATAATATCAAGATTTTTGCGATTTCTGTCAATAGAAACATTGCTTGAAGACACTGCAATCATATAAACTGAGTCACAGTTTTAAGCCCTACCTTTCACCTTCCTGAAGGCGCATATAAAGCATCACCAAATAGGTCTGCTTTGCATTGCTAAATATTGAAAAATGTGTTAAATAAAGACTGAAAAGGTAGATAGCTAACAGTACAAGTTTCTTGTTCTTGAATACAAAACACTACAGGGTACATTGGGTATCTAATCACTTATTTATTTTTTATTATAAAAGAAACACCAACCCTTAAAAAATTCAAAGCATGCCATTTGTAGAAGATATAAAGGATTAATGGCTTCCTGGTACAAGCATGAGATGCACAAAACTGCCCTATGTAAGTACCTATAGCAAAAAGAAATTTAATAAAAGATATTTTTAAAACGTAAGAAGACTTAAGAAGATACAGGAATTTCTATCAGAACAGAAATTTATAAGTGAAGGACCAGCAGATCAATGTTCAGCTTGAGTCGTTCTTTAGAGTCTCATTTATGTTGAAGGTGACACTGGAGAAAACTGCAACCCAGGAACTATACTAGATTCATATCTTTGAAGAAAATTCCAAAAGGAGATTCTTCTCTTTAATCAGAGGATCAAGAAAGGCAGAACTTAGCAACACCAAAATATTGTTTTACTTAATATCTCACCTACTGTAGAAAAACAATTGCAAGACACTGAATGAAACTTGTATGTACAGACCACCTGCACACTGAGACAGCCAGGCTCTCATCTCTTCCCTTGCAATCCTAGCAGGACTTCAACAGTCCTAAAAGCCTAGACTTAAACAGCATGAAAATCATGGTAACCTACTAGATAGGAACTTATAATACAATGTTGGCTTTAACAAATAATACCCAAACCATCTTGAATAAAATTAACATTTATTCACCACACTAAAGATCAGAACAGGCAGCACAAAAGAACACAGACACGATGCCCACACTGAGACTTAGAAGTGATGAGAAATTAGAATTGATAGATGTAAGAGGAATGGAAAACAAAAATTGACTGGATGAGCTTAACAGGTTGGAAATAATGGGCAGAAAAATCCATGGACTTGAAGGTAGAAGACTTGAAATAACACAGATTGAAAATACACTGAAAATCAAAATATGAATTAAATTCAGAACCTCCAATTCTACATCTCTTGACACTATCCTAGAGGCACAAAGAAATGATCAAACAAAGGAAGACCAAGAGAATGCATTTCCCTCTGAATTGCCCTTAGAGTATAACTAAGAAAAATTTTCAAATAGCAATGAAGAACTTGTCAATTAGGACTTCAGAAAAGAGAAAAGAGCTTTGCAATTGGCAAAAGAAAGGAATACAACAGTTCCTCTTTCTTCTGAGTTTGTTCAGTTATTTTTGATGTTTGGGACAAAGTTATATTGTATTTTGATTATAAATAATCATTATTTTATAATTATTTCTAATCTATTCAATATACTAAAGTAACTTTTATTTAAGATATAAGAAAGATAAATGAATTTAAATTGAGATAAAGTCATTATATTGCAAGAATTGTACTACAGAGTGAAAAAATATATGCTCAAATACATGAAGAAACAACTTTTTAAAAAGACAGTATTAGTTATCAGAGAGATATATTAAAAAAATACAAATCAAAGTAAAATTCTTCAAAGATTTTCTCCAAAAGGAAGGAAAAAAAAAGGAAACAGCACTGAGAAAACAAACATAAACAAATAAATGGACAGACAAAGCCCCCTATATATCAATAATTATCTTAAATGCAAGTTATTTAAATTCACCAACTATTATGATAATCATGCATGCATAGTAGTTTAAATAAATAGACCAGTTACAAGACTAAAAATATCAAGGTGGATAGATAAATAAGATCCAAATGACTTCTTCCTACATAAAACTCACTTAAATATGAAAACAGCAATAATCTAAGTATTTATTTATTTATTTGATGGAACCAGTTATTGAACTCAGGCCCTTGCACTTGCCAGGGAAGTGCTTATTCTACTGAGCCATCTATCTGGCCCTGATAATCTAAATAAAAGAAGGGAAACTATACCCAACATAATTAATTTTTTAAGTGGAAATTTTTTTACTATTTTACAAACTATAAATACTGGGCTACCCCATGGTTGAACATTAAAACTTGTTATAAATACAGTAATTCTTGGGATTTACTCAGTCACGTATCTTCAAGTATAAAGCCTACTCTGAAGTTACTCAAATTTATATCCTGTTTGATAATTAATCTTCAGTTGCCTATTCCACATTTCACAGTGGTTATCTCTCATAGCCATCAAATGCACAAAATGTGTATTTTATGCATCTATTTCTTAGGAAATAATTGAGTTAATCTTTCAGATAAGAAATTCTCATATTGCAACTGTTCCTTAAATAATACTGAATGTTTATTGATGAAACTATATACTAATGATATCATAATTCTTTGCTCAAGCCACTAAAGAGTTAAAATATTAACAATACAATTTTATTTTCATTAAAATACATTCTACATGGATTACTTTAATTGAATCTTACAACATCTTTTGTCCATACTGTATCTTCAAAATAATTTTGAGAAGTATACTAGTTTACCTTTACATTGAGGTGGTTCTGTCCAAGTTCCATTTAGACACATTACTTCTGCTTCTCCAAATATTTCAAAAGGCTTGCTACATTGATAGTATACTCTTTCACCAGGTGGATACCTAGTCATCTGGCTTGACATTATAGTAGCATTTTTAACTACTGGTGGATCCATACAGAAATTATCTGAATAAAAAGGAAAAAAAATTAACTCTACCCAGCATAAATAGGTATGATACGAATATGACACGTTTTACATCTTAGATGCCAGTGGAAAAATTTCTTGATAATATTTGAGTTTTCTAGAATAAATATAACAAATTCTATAAATGCAATAAGAATTCAAAAATGCAAAAGCAATCTGAAGCTGTAGAATGACATTAGTCTTTGGTATGCAATCATAGCATGCTCAAATGCATGTTTCATTTCTTAAAAACAAATGCAAAGAGGCATGTCCTGGGAGAATATGTGAAAAATTGAGAACACAGTTTGAAGAATACCATACATAATAGAAGGGTATACTGAATAAAAATCCAGACCATGATGGGAGAAAACAACAAAAATGTATACTTATAAAACAGTGGTTCAATATTTTTTGCAAATGTTTAAGATAGCAAGATGAACAATATAAAATTCATTAGAGTGTTTTAAGTGAGGGCAAAGTACTAAGAGTTTATATCAATCCATAAACTGAAGTATACCTAAAATTCTCTAGAAAACTTTATTTAAAAAAAAAACTTTCTAAAATTTCAAGATTGGTCCTAACTACAGAAGTTTGGTTTAGTAGGTCTAAGCGGAGCTCATGCGTTTTTTTCTATATGTGTAATAATTTTGAAAGATAGTGACTCTATTGAAGACTGCTGGCCTGTGAGATGGTTGCTGAACTGCATTCTTTATTCCAATACATAAACTTCGTTTTGGCCTAAAAGTTAGTGTAAGCTTTTTTTTTTTTAAAAACGGTGCAAGAGATCATTCTATATTTCCCAAGACAATTGAACAAATTTATTGTGAATTCTGTCCAAGTACCTTTGCATTTTGGCTCTCCTATCCACTTTCCATTAACACATGTCACAGCATTAGAACCTTCCATGTAGTAAAATGTTGGGCATCTGTAAGTCACTTGTTCTCCTGACCTGTAAAATTCCTTCATTTGTGTTTCAAGTATGGCATCTTCGAAGGTGGGTACATTAAAACAATCTGTTCCTGAAAAAATTGGAGCAAACAATACTTACTTGTTCAGCAAATCTTATAAGCACAAAGTATACGATACTTATATTTTAAATAATTTTAGTACATGAAGGACTGTTACGTAGTTTACAATATGCTTCCTATTACCTGAAAAGGTATATTCACAATTTTTAATTAATTACATTGACTTAAATATATCATAAATACAGTATAAGATGATAATAGTAGATGTCTGAAAAATATTAGTGGCGTAATGCTTGAAATCACTTTTTACACTCCCATTTTTTGCCCATAATTGCCATGTATATTATGTACCTCTACTTTTTGCTTCTGTTCAAATGTAAGTTGCTGATAGTAAATATTTTGAAATTTTTCAAAACACATGTTTGTACTGAGATCACAGAAAACAGATTGAATAAAGATGAGTCTGGTGAGTAGGGGAGACTGTTTCAGGGACCAAGAGTCGAGCCCTGGGCATGTGAATCAGGGGATTCTGACAGTCTAAAGAAAATGATGTGAAAATGAAGTGATAGTGCTGATGTCTCAGTAACTTTTTCCTCATGGCTGGGACAAAATACCTGATACCCAAAATTAAGGAAGGAAAAGTTTATTTTGCTCACACTTAGTGGAGGTTTTAGCTCATATTTGGCTGGCTCTAAGGCAGAGATGCACACGGCAGAAGTTCATGGTGGTAGAAAACAGCAAAGAGTGAAGGGAGGAGCAGTGTCTGTGGCAGCTAGCAAGCCTCTCTCCCTTCCTTCTCTTGTATGCAGCTTATTCACCCCAGAGCGGGTATAGCACTTACATCCACAATCCCAGCATTGGATTATGAATTAGCCACAAACTCTAGAAGCTTGCCCTAGGGCTGTGTGAGGCTTGGGGAGGGGGGCAACTTACACAAACCATAACAGCTCCTCATATTAGACTTTTTATGAATAGGGCTATAGTTCTCTGCCACATTCCAGAACCTTTAAGTGATATCTCGGAAAATTCTAAATTATAGCCTGCATTCTTATTTGTGTATTTTCACAGTGATTTTGGGTATTCATTACACCTAAAATAATCTTAAACACGCTATACTTATGCAGACTGGTGGAGGGGACCATTTTCTTCCTAAACATTGTACAAAAGCAGGTCCATCAATTCCAAATCCTTCCAAACAGTTGTATGTAGCTTCTTCTCCATACTGATAATTTTCCAATTCGTGAGACACAAAACCATTAGAAATTGAAGGTGGAGTTTCACAAGGAAGCCCTAAAAGTAAAATAGTGAAAGAATGGATTGATGTTTTTCTAATTCAGAAATTTAATTTTATGTGCTAGTTTTCACATTCAGCTGCTTATTTTTTTTCAATGAAATGGTAGCATAGAGCAGCCACTCTGACCTTTGACATCCCAGAGATGGCTTATGAATGCCTATTAACTCCAGATCACATCTGTGAAACCCTGCCACAGGCTGTGCAAGAATTTGAAAGCAACAATGGCAATATAGTTAACAGGTAGCCAAAACATTTCTAATTAATCATGAGTAAGAAAAGCAGACAGACAAGAACTCAGAAAAGACACTACAGGAAAGACATGTAAAAATACTTAAAAACCTTTTAGCAAAACAAACTCTTCAGTCTACATGGTTGGATATTTCAAATTCACTATACAATCTATTTTTTAAAATACCAGAATAAAAAGCGATTCCATGATGAATAAATGAAATAAAAAATAATAAAATTGACTCAATTTGGTAAAAAGCTTTTGAATGGTAATCTATAATTATCTCTCTATCTCTCTCTCTATATATATATATTTATTTATATACACATATATATTAAAATCTGTATATTTTATCTTATTTTCATAACAATATTTTTAAAGATTTTAATAAAAACTCTTTAAAATATTAATTTCAGACAGAATCTTGTTAAAGCACTGGCCTGACTCTGACCTGCAGTCTTCCCAAATCATTATTTTTAATGACTTGCACTAAAACCAAAGCTGCTATTTTTTGACTCCCCTTACCGATGCAGTCAGGTGGTGAGCTCCATTTTCCCATGTAGCACGTTATTCCATCTTGTGAAGATAATACAAAACCATCTTCACAAGTATAATTTAACTTAGTACCATGAGCATATGGTCTAGACCCACTAGTTTGATTCCTTTCTTCTGGAGATCCAGACGGTTCAATGGCTCCATGGTTAATATGAGGTGGTGGTAAACAAGGCATTTTTTCTACATGAACAGAAATCAAAGGGCAAAATAGAAATCAAAATTTTAAAATGAAAATCAAAATCAAATCTAGTTTAAGTTATAGCTCCACAAGAGGTATGCTGATGTATTCTTTTTCAGATGCCCCATTCATTCATATTCTTGTTCAGATGCCCTATTCATTATGTGGAATAGAATATCTACAAAGAGAACTTTACCTGGCATTTACATATTTTTCCAAACTGCTGTCTATATTATCTTCACAGAAGTGAAACACAATGATTATTAATTGACGGATGTAGTTGGATCATAATGTGTGGTTCTAGATAAAGTGTAATGGATATAGAAAAAGGCTTTTAGTTGTTCCATGTGTATAGATCACACAGGGGATTATGAACAATTAGGTCTTAAAATGCTGCAAAGCAAATAATACATACTACCACTGACCCACACAGCGTGGTAATGACTGCCATTTTCCATCTTTGCACAAAATTTCATCTGTTTTCAGTGGTATATAATTTTCTTGGCAAAGAACAGACACTGTTTCTCCATCTTCATATTTCACAGTGGTCATCATATTTTGAGCTCTGGGAATCTGGGGCGGAGGTGCGCATGAATTTTTTTTTTCTCCTGGAAAACATGAAAAACAGGCTCCTCAGTTAAAGCATGGCAACAAAATATGAAAGACCAATTATCAATAAATAAAGAGTCAATAACTATGAATAATAATTTATCATATAACATCCCATGTTTATGTATTTTATATTTTTAAGCTTGTATTGCAGTTCAGTGTTATCTATTCTTTTTTTACATTTTTTATTTTTTAAAGAGAATGCAAAATAATGATAACATAAAATTAGAAATGATACAGAATTTCACTCAACAAAATAATATGAACTTGAAATATTTGTTATATTGTATAGTGTTGTCTTCAAATTGGTTGTTTAAGGGCCAGAGAAATAGCTCAGTGGACTAAGCACCTGTTTAGGGAAGCACAGGGACTGGGGTTTCTATCCCCAGTATCTTTTGCTGCCCTGGGATATCCCAGTATCTCAGCATGCCCTGCCCTTGGGAACACTGAGCTGGTCACTGAGGCTGGGAGTGGTGGCACACGCCTGTAATCTCAGTGCTGGCGAGGCTGCAAACAGAAGGAACACTGTCAGTCCGAGCTGCTGAGTGAGCCCCTGTACTAAATACATTAAAAAAAGTTGGCGTATAAAAAATTAAGAAGAGAAAAGAATTAAACATCAACTGTTCCTTTCCATAGACCAACAGGAATCAGTAGTACAATTGTCCAAGCCATTCTGCATCAATATATGACTATATCTCCCCCTCCTTCTCTCCTGTCCCTCTCATCTCAGTATTACGTTCCCTTTGAATGTTACCTACATATTATATGGATATTCAATATACTAAAATACATATTGTTCTCTGAAAACAGAATTAAATTAGAAGTTAGAATAAATTATCTAGAAAACAATACATATTTGGAAGTTAAATAAATTCTAAATAATTAAGTCACCTAATCAGAAGAGCAATTACAAATATTTCAATGCCGTAAAAATGGAATACACATATGAAGATATGTATTTGTTTATTAAAAATCAAATAAGTATATATCTAACTTTATGGGATGTGGATAAAACAATAGTTTAAGAACGGTGTTTTGAAGTTTTATATTTTAAAAGTATGATTATTTAGATTCATATTTTAGTTTTTTTAGCCTAACAATGAGAGTATTCTAGGCTCTGAGTTTGATCCCTAGCACCACACACGTACACAATGGGAGAAAAGAAGAAAGAAAGAAATAAAGAAAGAAAGAAAGAAAGAAAGAAAGAAAGAAGGAAGGAAAGAAAGAAGGAAAGAAAGAAGGAAAGAAAGAAAGAAAATTATGCTCAAAAAAGGAAGAAAGCAATAGTCAATGTAAAGAAAAAATTACAAGAGTTAACAAAGCTGAAAACCAGGAAACTGAAAGCTAAGCATGAGAAAAATAGTATTAGAATCAGTTCTCCAAAGTTATTATCAAATTAGAAAAAAATATTTAAAAAATGTTTTTTAAAAAATCTTTTTGGTACAAGGGCCTGCCTGCTATATAGCTTGGACTCGTGGTGACCCTCCTGTCTCGGCTTCCCCAGTGCTGGGATTATAGGTGTGGGCCACCATGCATTTTCTGTGGCTGTCACAGCATACAGTGCAGGGGAGCTAACCAGGTATGTGCTTAGACCACTGCTCAGTGGGAAAAGACATTAAAAATGATTAGAAAAAGAAAAAAAGAAATGACATCAAGAATGAAAAAAAAGTATGACATCACAGTCACAAGATGGCCCTCTAGGAAATTCCATGGACATAGACTCAAAAATCAGAAACCAATCTTTTTGTAAAAAATCCAGAAAAACCGTTGAGAGGGCTCTACAATTCATAGGGCAAGAAACCAGATACACTCAAGCCAGTGAGGAAATTCAGGCCCTCCCTCACTCCTTCTTCAGCATAAAGATACCCCATTGAGAAGAAAAGACAGCAGCCAGCTTTTCCCTGGGTTTATGGGCTTGTGTCTGATATTCTGAGTTTCCTTGAGGAACTAGCTCACACACTGGCTTCTGTACCAATTGCCTCTAAGTGCTGATGGGATAGATGCCTGCAGACCAAGGAGAGTAAAAAAAGATCTAGGTTATATAATGAGGCTCCAAAGATACTCACCAAAACAGAGGCCTATCTCCCTTGGCAGTTTGTCCCTCAGAAAAGCAAAGAATGAAGAATTGGATTCTCTCACTTATCTTGGAGCATTGAGAAGGCTTGGAAAACTGTAGCTGTCTGGTGGCTGCAGAGAGTGACAGAGAACCAGACAGTGGCTACCATTTCCAGGAAACCTGTGTTACAATGGAGAAAACGTTTTCCACCAGAGAGGATTCTCCTTCAGAGAAAGCAAATCAGGACATGTTCCTAGTGCTCCAGGTTTGGAGGCACCTGCTGCTGCACGACTGGTTTCTGACTCCCCCAGCTTAAGGCATAGAAGGGAATTCAAACCATCCTGATGACTGAGACCAGGGAGAACAAAGATCTGTATACTTTACAATCTTTACTAAGATCTTTGTTCTTTAAGCCCTAGAGCACCCATGGTTACTGGAGACTGTAGCCAGAGGGACCAAAGAAAGTTTCTGAAAAAAGGAACTTCAAATCCCTCTAATTATGAGTTCACACATACATGTCAACAGAAGATATTTCCACAGAAAACATTTCCGAAGCTTCCAAATATCCAACCTTCATGGTTGCTGTTCTTTAACAGTATGAAAGCAGCCCATGAAGACTGGAAAAGGAGAATCATTAAAGAATGTGTGCATAGAAAGACAAAGAAGAAAGTGAAACTCCAACAGCATACTAATGGTTCTTACAGATGAACTTGAAGTTATTAAATGCACATTTTTTATATTATAGATATGCTACAACCAATGAATATGATAGAAGAATATAAAAATTGTGTTTGGTTAGTTCCTAAATAACCTCCCTACTTAAAAAATGTTTCTGATGCAATAGCAAAATTTTTAAAACTCACAAAGATACTATTTTTACAAATAAGGACAAATTGAATAAATTCTTGAAAACCATAAAAAAGAGCTTACTTGTACAGGTGATCTCAGGATCCCATCTTCCATTTATGCAGACCGAGTGTTGGGGTTTTGGCTTTCCTCTGCATTTGTAAGTTATATTAAAGTTATGTTCATGTTCATTCTGAGATAACTGACCTCCATAAAGTACAATAAACTTTGGTACTTTACAATTCTTAAGTTGATCTGTTGCTACAAAGATGAAAATATTTTCACAAAAAATATTTACTTGACATTTGAAACAAAAGACCAATTACAAGAAATAAATCTACTACTGAATAAAAAGCTACGATGTCAATTTATAAAGAAACCAGAACTTATTCCTCCATATTCCACCAAGCATTTGTTCCAGTGTGCAAGATGAATTATTGTTTATGAACATAAATCTCATTCCCAGTCTTTAAATATCAGAGAGAATATCTGTCACAAAATTATTCTGTACCTCAAGTACTGGAAAAGCATATGAGGTTCACTTTCTCAGATGCTCTAAGTAGTGAACAGTCATCAAGTGACTACATTTCAACTCAGATTTGAAATCTGTGCATATGTTCACACCAATTTGTTTCCTTTCTTTCTTACTCTTTTAAATGTATTTAGTAAACAGTCTACAGGGTCTCACTACACAAATCAGACTCAGAGTGATCCACCTGTTGTCAGCCTCTCAAGTGCTGGACTTATAGGGATGTGCCACCATGTCACGTCTCAATCACCCTGGGGACGAGACGAGCGTGGCATGCTAAGAATTGAACCCTGGCCCCTGTGCCTTGCTAGGCAGGTGCTTTAATCCTCTGAGGTATATGACTGCCCCTCTTTTTGTCCTGGGAATTGAACCCAGGACTTTGAGCCTGTCAAGCTGGCAGTATACTGCTAAAATATATCCTAGCCCTTTGCTTGCTTTCCTGATTTTAAACACTATATCTTTAAATCCACAATTTCAGAATGTTACAAAAAATTGAGGAAATTGACAGGAAATTAATAACATATATATATATTCAAGATACAATATGAAAAATAGATTTCAGATCTGTTCAATGTAAAATATTTAAGAAATTTTTTCTGAGATACTTGAGGTAAGAAACTGGATGCTTAAAGTCATGATTTTTTTTTCACATATTTTTGGTGTTTCTAATAGTTCATCTTATGATATTGTGATATCATAATAAAATTATGTGGTTTCTGTTATGAAGTAACTAGACTATTGTTGGCACTCATATATTCAATAACAGTGAATATGAAAATTGCTTTGAATTAAGTAAAATATTAATGGAATTAAATAAAATGTAAATTATCAAATATTACTGATAATTTTTGTTAATTAGGAAAGCAGAGTCAGGTGAGGATAAACAGAAAAAAGGAAATTAAGTCACCAGCTGAAAGAGAGTCATGATTTTGTAAGCCAACCTTCCAACACAATAAAGTAGGCTAATTCAAAGCTCACTACCCTCGAGAATTAGTCTCATCCATAATTTTACCCCAGTGCTGCGAAAGAGGAAATAAGACATTCCATATGAGGTGTAACTAAGGGAAGCACAGAGGTCCAGGAGCATTGCTGTGCTTGCAGCTGGGGCCTGTGGCCAGCTTATGGAAGGATTTCCTTATGTACTGGGAGAAAATGAATACATTGAGAAGAAGGAGAAGACCAGAGTAGCAGAAATATTGAGAGAGTGGTATTAGATCATTTCAGTCAATAGTCGATACAGGAGTATTGTATGAAGGACACATAAGAAAATTAACCATAGGGAGAAAATACTGAGATTAGGAGAAATATAATCAAAGCAGAAGCTTTGCAGAAAGTTAGTAGAAAGAATTGAGAGCTTTCAAGCCTCATATGATTGTAGGCTTTTGTTTAGTATGAAGGGGATGAAATCATGTATGGAAACAGAAAAGAATAATGATGAGGTTAGTTTTGAAAAGACTAAAGACATTGCTTTTGACAGGGATGTGTTTCACTAAAATGATAAGGGATCACAAGCAGCAAAACATATTGACTCACTGATAAACCCCTACTGAATGTCTTACATATGTCAGCCTGTCTTCTGGCTCTTGGAAATCACCAGTGAATATGACAGAACAAATCCTTGCTCTTGAGGAGCTCTCCATATTCCTGGGATTAATCAGATACAGAATTCTGGAAATCCAGGGAGTAAGAAAGACTGGATATCTAGGACATTCTTTGAATGAAGGACCCAAGAAAAATACAGGCAAGAACTCAGTCTAGGAGAAAAGTTAATAATGCCCTTAAAGTCCTTTCCTACTAGTCAGAAAAAAACTGATCACAAAAAATAGCAGGGTGATTTTGCAGCAATAAAATCTTCCAGGAAATTTATTTCATGTCTCAGTTCTAAATGTGCTCAGCAGTGAGTGACACCAACCAAATGAGAGGTATTGTCACCAGGCCAGTGGTGGTGGCCAGGCCAGTGGCAGTGCATTAACTTCATTCTTGGACATAAGTTGGGAATTTATCTTTTTTACAAATGAGTTTTAAGACAGAAAACATTCCTAGAGAAAATTTTCAAGTCATTATTTATTTGCCTTCTAGGGCCTCAAGTGAATATTGTATAACAACAATGCTATGTATGTAAAAAAAAAAAAAAAGAAGAAAAGTAACATTTTCTTTATACTAACTATTTTTGTTTTGAGCCTATGAAATTTATATGTAAAATCTAACTTTTTTCTTATAAAATAAATGATAATACCAAACACAAAACATTTGTAAAATTCTATTGCAAGTATTTTTTTCTGTAGGTATAAACTGAACTAACCATAAAGTTTTTGATTTATTATATTTAAAACTATACATTTTGAAGAATATCTCTAAATTCAAAAATATGAGTGAAAATATTCTTGTAATAGGGCTGGGAGATAACTCAGCAGTCTAAGCACCTGCCTGGCAAGTGCAAGAACTGGTGTCTGATCCTGGGTACAGCTCGCCATGCCAGCCCCTAAATCAGGCATGGTGGCATATGCCTGTAATGCCAGTGCTGGGAGGGCTGAGACTGGAGGATCACTATGTGTCTGACTGCTTAGTGAGACTCTGTATTCAATAAATAAATAAATAAATTGTAATAAACATTAATACTAAACAAATATTGAACATCAGTTTGAGAGATAAATTCTCACCAACACACTCAGGAAGTTGGGTCCATGTTCCACTAACACATGTAATCCATCTGTTTCCAACCACTGTGAAGCTTTCGGTACAGTTGAAGTCCACTGAATCCCCGTGGTGATAGGGAGGGTTAGAAGGCAAGGCATAGCCATTGGCAAGTTCAGGTATATTTCCACATGTTCGTTTCTCCTCTATGCAAATTTCATAAAAAGATCATAATGAAGACCTATTATATATATTTAAGTGAACACAAAAATTGTTTAAGTTTAAATATATTACCAATACATATTGGCAACGTTGTCCACTCTCCGTCACCACACTGGATTTTACTTGGCCCCTTCAACAGAAATCTGCGATTGCACTTGTACTCCACCACTTCCTCGTGCTCGTACTGTTGCTTTAAGGTATGTGTCACTTGTCCATTGAGGAGTTCAGGAGGCTGGCCACACGAACGGACTCGATCTACAGTACGATTCACATTGTGTAGATAGAGATTAAATTGTCTATTTTATGAGTTTAAAATCCCATGACAAGAGTGATTTTCTTTCTTAATTTATTATTATCCTATCACATTATAGAACTCTTAGAAAAAAGAATGTTTACTTCGGATTAACATTTTTCATTTGCATTACTTTCATGAAGCAGCATCTTCAGAAGTATATTTAGGCTTTACATACGCTCAACAATTTAGGTATTGTAAAGATGCATGAAAACCTGTTAGCAAATTATAATGATTTGAAAAAATATCGCTGTAGCAAACTGCTTGGCATAATTTATCTTTTATTAACTGACACATGCCTAAATATTACTTAGATGTACCCAATGAGATTTCAGGTGAGGTTCAAAGCTTATAAAATGTTCACTATTAAGGACTAGTGCAGGCAGAATAAAAAGTAATGCAAGATTTTCCAGTCTCAGCCACCAAGGTTTTAACATGAGTATTACTAACGCATATCTTAAGAAGCAATATTTAATTTCTTAAATAAATGAATCCATATCTAAATTACAGGCACACCAGAAACCTCTCAGAAGTCAGTAGAATAAAAACAATGTGTAGTCGTAATTTTAATACTCATTTCATCAACTGTAAGGTAAATATTTACCTTTGCACTTTGGGACACGGGGGGACCATCCAAAATGGTAGCACTGCACAGAATCTGGCCCAACTCTTGTTAATCCTGATCGGCAGGAGAATTTCAACAAGTCCCCAACTTTGTATTTTTCTTTTGTGAGAGCAACAGTCATATACTTTTCCAATAGGGGAATTGTGCATTCTTTTTCTTAAGAAAGCAAAATAATTTATGAAAATGCAACATTAATAACTGCCAAAGTGAAGTTTATATTTTTCACATGGAGTTGATGCAAGGACTTGGTGATACACAGGGAGGGAGCCTCAGAAGTGTCTTCCTTGAAGATGTTTTACACTTTGGAAATTCATATGGGATTATCTAAGAAATATTATGTTATTTGACTGAAATAGATCTGTCCTGAATATTCATTTGTGAAGTCAACGTATTTGTACTAGGTTTGGTTTACTTCTGATTTTATAGAACCTACATTTTTATACTCTTAAAACATGATTCTTTTCTCATATTTAAAAACAGTAATGCAGCATAACTTTCAAACTGCACTTTAAAATACAAACTTGTATGTTTCTTTAATATGAATTAGGGCATAAGACAAATAAAGTATTTTTAATTCATTGGAAGTTAGAAGAGTGTCAAAAGTTAGAAAATTAATATACTATTAATGAGCACAGACTAAGAGACATGTTCAAAGCAACATTGGTAAAATTTTCTATGAGCCTTGAGACTTTTCATTAATATTTGGTTATTGTATTATATTTATAATTATCTTAATGATTAATTTCTATGCCCCTTACTTTTTTTGGCTTTTTGAGGCAGGATTTCATTATGTTTTCTAGCTCCCCTGAATTGATGTAGGCCTGATGCTCAGCCTTCAGAATGCTGGGATTACAATGTGTGCCACCATGCATAGCTCTAATAGATAATTATTATGATTCAAATTAGGACTGGATAAATTTGCTCATATTTAATTATTTTTAAATTATTTTAAAAATATTTAAAAATTATTTTAAATTGTGAGATAAATTTTTTCTAAGAGCTTATGTCTTATTTGGAATCTCCCTTAGGGAAAATGTAAAAATTAGAATTATACCAAAAAGAAAATTCATGCCCTAAAATCAAACATTAGTACGTAATTATAAAATTTGATTTACAGTACTGGTTTAAAGACAATACCTTGCCCCAGAGACTGGCCTGAGACAGTGTGGCTGACTCCAGCAGCCTCAACAATCCCGCCCACACCCGCCCAGCCCCAGAGACCCACCTGAGACAGCGGCTAACTCCTGCGGCCTCCTGGATCCCGCCCCAAGCTCTCCCAGTGAGTGGGAATTTCCACCACTCACCAGGCTTCCCAGATCAGTGAGTGTGTGGTGAGTCTGAGGGAGAACCTTTGGCTTCTTTTCACACATGCTACCCAGACCCCAAGTCCTCCAAGCCAGTGACTGGCCTGAAACCTCAGGACCCACTCACCAGCACCTCCCCAGATCCTCTGCCCTAAAGCCCGCTGAACGAGTAGGAATTTACCCGACTCCCTGGGCATCAAAGTTCAGTGAGTGTAGAACTCCAGGCCCACCGTGCCAGAGAGACATTTCCTAGGGATTCCCTACCCCCACCCTCCATGGCCTGGTGGGAGCTCCAGGCCGACCACGACAGAGAAACATTTCCCAGCAATTGCTGGTCCCACCACACTGCCCCAGACCCAGTGCAGGTCGGCCTGGAGGGAGAACTCCAAGCCTGCCACACCAGAGGGACATTTCTCAGCGATCCCAGGACCCACGCCACAGCCCGAAACCCAGTGCAGCCTGACCTGTGAGTGAGGGCTCCAGGCCCACTGCGCCAGAGGGACCTTTCCCAGCCTTCTCAGGTTCCGGCCTGTAGACCAGGACCCAGCACAGGTTGGTTAACTCAGTACAGCCTACTGGGTGAATAAGATCATCCACTATCCTTTTGGGAGCCCAGAAGACCCACCAAAGCCCAGGTCTGCCCACCTAGAGAGCGACCTGCCTGACACAGGAGGGCTGACTATGGCAATATTCTGGACCCTTGTCCCAAAGCCAGCCAAGACAATGGGAATTTTCATTACATGCTCTGCATCCCAGTTCGGATAGTGCTCGCCTGAACAGGGAACCAACAGAGGGGAACCACAGGAGCTTCAGCAAAAAGGAACTGAACACAACAGCTAGATCCAGGATAGGCATACCTGGATAATCTCAAACTTAATAGACTGGCACCCGAATCCCATAACAAGCTAAGGTTATAGCTGCACCAAAGCTCTACACCAAAGGTCAAAGGTCAGTGCTATACAAAATGACTAAGACAAGGGGAAAAATGCAATCCGAGGCCTCAACTCCACCAGTAAGGGCAGAGCTCAGCTGCAATGAATCAATTAACAGATATAGCAGCAAAGGAATAACAGCAGAAAGGTTTAAAGGAAATAAAATGAGAAGTAATTCCCCAAATTGAAAAAGAAATATCTGAATACATAGTATCTGAAATAAAGAATGAATTCCAGAAACACTGGGTGGAAAAAATAATCCATCACCTGCAAGATGATGCCAGGATGAACAATGTGAGAATAGTTGGTATCAATGAGAATGAAGGAGTCAATAAAATTGACTGGTAATTTTCCAGAGGAACTGAAAACATTGTATGTGTGTACCTGTGTTTATAGCAGCACAATTTGTGATAGCAAAATCTTGGAAACAACCAAGATGTTCATCACATTAGGAATGGTTAAAAAAGATGTGGTATTTCTATATAGTGGTGTATTACTCAGCTATTAAGAATGATAAGCTTGAAGCATTAATATTGAAGTGGATGCCACTTGAACATATACTCATAAATGAAATAAACGAGGCACTCACGTGTAAATATCGTATAGTCTCCCTAGCATAACAAGCGAAAAGCAGAAATACAAAAGGAAATGTACAACAACAACTAAAATCAATTGAGTCAGATAAGGCAAAGTGAATGGCATATGCTGCAGGATACTGATCAGCTTTTCTTCTGGATGGTTAACAACCTAAGTTCACAGATCAAAGTTGGAGAAATAGAAGAGCTTTAAGGCCAATCAACATTTTGGCCCTAGCCTTTCATGGTCAGCGAAGACTCAGGACATAGGAGAACCTGTACTGCAACATCATGAAACTCAGCTGAGCTCCACATTTTCTGAACAAGGAGATTATGGAGCCACAGGGGAAAGTGATTGAAGTTCTATAGTGTGCCTGGGGAGAGTCACATGGAGAGAAAACTTTCTCTCAGGCTCTCACAGAGAACAAACTGGTCAAGCATTGGCCGTGATTCATCCACACGGATGTCACAGACAAAGAATCTACAGAATACGTACAGGACTACAAGATAGACCATGACGGGACTTCACTGACCTCACAAGAAACAAAAAGTATGTTGGTGTACAAGTCTTGCTCTACCTAGGTCTTAACCATCCAGCAGAAAAGTATAAAAATGAGGTATACATGTGGGGCCATAAAGATAAGTTGAGCTGTAAATGGCTATGGTCGACAACTTCTTTGGATAACTCACTATTGTTGTGGAATGCTGTATTGTGTTGGATTGTGTTGTTGAGTTCAGGCACATAAATTATTTGAATGACAATGCAGTACCCATCTTTGACAGGTGTAGACAAAGGAAGGGGTATAGAAAGGAAGAATCATGATGTGTGTGTATGGACAGTACCGATGGGATAGATACGCCGTGCTTCTACATAATTCTATGAGAGGCAAGATTTGCACTAATGGTGGTTGGACAGGATATTATGTCGGCTTCTAGTACTGTGGACAACTGCTAGGAAAATAACAACGTAGAAAGTATTAATTATTGAATCTTTGATGTAATTCTAGTATAAAAAATAGGATACACAAACAGCTACACTCTCTTAATTTACTGATAAAAGACATGAGCTATAATAATGTCTGTATGTATAATATCATGTATGCACCTTCTATGGTACCAAAACATTATGAAAACAGTGTGCAATGTACTAATTTATCAGATCCATATTGTCAAGGTGTCTTAAAACTGTCTCATTGATATTTGTACTTCAATAAAATAAAATTTAGAAAAAGACAATACCTCAAAAACCAAAATTTTTCACTGTTAAGATGCAGTTCAATGTACAACACATTTAGCACATATGATAGCTTGGATTTAATGTTTGTACGCTCCACAAATTGCTTTTTTATATTAAATGAGTTACATTAAGTTTTTTATATCAAATGAGAGAAATCATTCTTGAATGACAGCCATAAGAATTGCTCTCTTAAAAATTTTATTCCAATCTTCTGCATGACAGGTGTTTGCGTGCATGCATGCATGCGTGTGTGTGTGTGTGTGTGTGTGTGTGTATGTGTGTGTGCATGTGCTGGTATTTATTTTATGTAACTCTCGTTTTCATTAGTATTTGTAGAAAGCACTGTATTAATGATTAAAAGGATCTTGACTTCTGAGTATAGAGAAACTATTTTTATATAGAAATGATCTTTTGGAAGAGTATGAAGAGACATATGCTGAATAAAATATATTTTTCTAAGAATCAGAAGACCCAGAACCACCCATGCCTTCCTGGGAAAGGGCCAGGCTAGAGCAGGTTGCTAAGGGGTCCCTTGGCCAGTCTGGATTAGTAAATACATTCCAAATAACTTCCCATTAGGTGTGGAGAAGTTGGACAACTCTGACAGAAGGAATCAAATTGAAAACATTGGAGAAAAACTTAGGCACCAGTGCTTGTCACCCCAGGGCTGGATGTCCAGACATAAGAGGAGACAGAAGATTCCCCCAATACAAATCAATCTTTAATGAAATAACAATAATAAGTTGCTTATTTCTGCCCCCTACTAGGCAGCTTGGTACGTGGAATATTCAGTGCCCTACCCACAGTGTTGCTCCCACAGAGGAAGGAGATAGCTACAGAGAAGGGCCGAAGTGCTTGGGAGGCAGTGCTATATCTAGGATCCCTGAAGAAGGAGTGCCCTCTAGTAGTGTCGATCAGTGGAACTGGAACAGAGCAACCATAAGCAACTGCTACTGTAGGCTCTGTTAGGCTGTAGGTAGGAGGAAATTGCAAGGCCAGTTGAAACCAGTGAAATAAATGAGGAGATAGTTTTGTGGAAGAACGCAGTCACTGCTACCATGGCTGTGTGAAGGTTGTTATTGATATGGTTGTTTTGGTAATTGCTGTCTTTACAATCTCATCAATTTGTTGAATTTGGACTATTTGATTCTTGTCATTGTTTCTGTTTCTTTTTTTTAAATGAATCTTATTTTATGTTTTTATCTTTATTTTTTAAAAGAGAATGAAAATAGTAAAAAAAAAAAAATTTGACACAATACAGAATTTCACTAAACAATATAGTAGGAATTTAGCAATAGTTGTTATATTGCATATCGTTGTCATTAAATTCGTTGCTCAGAGTACCAGACATAAGCTTGCAAAATTGGTCCAAAAAAGTTGTAAAAAATTAAAAAGGGGAAAAATTGTTATTTTTTATCCTCTTTATGTCCTCTATTTTCATTTTTTAACTCTTCTTTCTTTTGGTTATCTTTATTGGTATTGGATAATTATAATGCTTAGTACCTTAAATTTCACATTTAGTCTACTCTTTCATTTCTCTCATCCTTTAATTCTCCCTCTTTACTCCTAGAGGAACCCAACAAAATTACCAACAAGCACATTAGTAGAACTTTATCTAAATTCCCAATATCTAAATTCACTCCCATTAACCTGAAGACATTCTCTTGACTAAACATTATTCTAACAAAACTGCTCCACACCAACCCAAACCTAGATTCTACAAATATCCTATCAAAATTTCATTATCACAGTTATAAAGTAATTCTATTAGAGTTCAAATTTTACTTTGTCTTTTTACCCACTGACATATCCCATATCTTCCTCTTCCCACTGAGAGATCCCTTTCCCTTTACCCTTTCTTTCATATGCCTGCCTTCCATTTATTTCAGTAAATATACTCTGTAAGCTGCCTGTGTGTGAATTAATGTATGTTGTATTCTGTTCATATTGTTACTGGACTATATTGGATTACTTTGTTGAATTCATGCACCTACAATATATGAATGGCAATGGGAACCCATCTCTGACAAAAAGGATACAAAAAAGGGGATTTAAATGAAGGATCAAATTTTGTAGTGAAAAAATATATAACTGTATATACAAAATAGTTAGCATAGGTATACAGCTGCTTTCTTTTAGTTCAATGAGAAGAAAGTTTTGAACTAATAATGTTTAGACAATAATGTTTGAACTCATGTCTGCATCTTGTGCTATGAATAACTATTATGCAATGTATTAATTATTGTAACTGTCCTACTAATCTGTTTTGGAACTGTCTCATTGCTACTTCTTTCTCAATAATATTAATATAAAAAAGAATCAAGAGAAATTCTCTGGATACATATGAATTGCTCATATGAACCAAGAAGACTCAAAAGTTCTCAATAATCCACTAACAGGCAATGAAACTGAAGTAGTAATAGAAAAACTCCTACCATCTAAGAAAATCCCAACCTGATGGTTCACTGCTGAATTCTATAAGAACTTCAAGAAAGATCTGGGGCTTGGGAGACATTTCATTAGTTTAAGCACCTGCCTGGCAAGCTCAAGGTCCTAAGTTCCATTCCTTGTACTGAAAATGAAATAAAAAAAGAAAGAAAGAAAGTTCTAGCACCAATATGCCTAAAAATGTTTAAAGAAATGCAGAGGTAAAGAATTCTCTTGAAATCTAGAGACAGTATGTCCCCTGAACTTACTGTAGTCCTGTTTTGTGGATTCAACCCACAAAATAGGACTACAGTAAGTCCCTGATGTACAATGGATAAGTTTCTCTCTGAGAAAACAGTCAAAATTCGTTAACAAGTCTGAAAAAGTGAGTATTAAACACCTTTGAGACAAATATACAATGAAAAACAACAAAAAATAAACTGCAGAAAAATACAATGTCTCTGTACTACTGTACACTATTGTACTGTAAGTAAGCTCACAGAAGCGCTAAACTGGGATAAGGTCAGGCAGATGTGAGCTACTAATAGAATCAATTCACATCTACAGATGTTCATAATGAGAGGTTCACTCATTCACAAATTGCATATTCATATATTGGGAGCTTACTGTCCAGGTCAAGCTCCCTAATGGTAATAGATGCTGAAGTCCTCAACAAGATACTGGCAAACAAACCATTACTAGGTAGACCATGCCAAGAAGGCAAAAATGGTTTAAAGTACACAATTCAAGAAGTGTAACTCATCACATAAACAGAAGCAAAGACAAAAAGTACATGATAATCTTGATAGATGCTGAAAAAGCCTTTGACGAAGTCCAATGTCCATGCTGGATAAAGAAAAACAACAACAAAAGACTCTGAAGTAAATAGATACAGAATGACTTTATCTCAATCTAATAAAAAGGACATAGGACCAATGTACTTCTAACATCATATTTCATTGGGAAATACCAACAACTTTCCCTCTAATATCAGGAACTAAATAAAAATGTGCACTACCACCACCTCAGTGAAAACTAGGTCTTGAAACAGCAAGAGTGATCAGATGAGAGAATGAGATCAAAGAAATATTTATTCAAAAGAAAGAAATTAAATTATTTTATTTATAGATTACATAACCACTTACCTAGAGGAACCTAAAGCACTATGAAAGGATTTTAGAATTAGCAAGTAAATGTAGCAGGATCCAAAAATCAATGAAATTCAACATGGTTCCTGCACAGCAATAATAAATGTACTGAAAAGAAATTAAGAAAACAATACTATTCTCAATAACATCAAGAAAAAATTAAGTACTTAGGAATTAATCTTACTAAGAAAGAGAAAGAACTTTACAAAAGAAGTTCAAAGAGACTACTAAACAACAGAAATGTATTTCCCATTGCTGAATAGACAGAACAAATATTGTCAGAATAGCTAGACTCAAAAACTGTTAAACAGATTTAGTGCAATCCCAATCAACATACCAAATAAAGTTCCTCATGAAATTAGAAAAAAAATCCTAAAATTTATATAAAACTAAAAGAGACCCAGAATAATAAAAGCAATCTTATACCATAAGAGGAGACCAAGAGGCATCACAATACATGATTTGAAGTTATACTACAAGGCAATCATGATAAAAACAGATGGTTTTCACACCAAAACAGACAGGAGGATTAGTGAAACAGAATAGAGGATCAGAAAAACTCAAGCATATTCAATTATTTGATCTTTGAGAATGGGGCCAAAAGCAGAGCCTGGAGGGGAGATACCCTCTTTACTAAATGATATAAAGAGAATTGGGTAAACTCATGCAAAAGATGGAATCTAGATTTCTAGCTCTCATCGTGCACTGAAATCAAAATAGATCAAAGATCTATGTGTTAAAACAGAAACCATCTGCTGGAAGACAAAATAGGTAAAGCTCTTAAAGTCATAGACAGAGGCATCAGAAAGGATTATTTTCTCAACAAAGTTCCAACTGCACAAGAAATAATGACAAGAATCAGCAAATGGGACTATATCAAATGAAAAAGTTTCTGCACAGCAAGAGAAACAACATACATAATATAGGCAATCTACAAAGTCAGAAAACAATGTCAGCGACACATCAGAGGGAGCATTAATATACAAACATACAAAAATTTCAGAAAAATTAGACACCCAAAATAAAAGACTCAATCAAAAGTTAGGCAACTGAAGTGATAGCTGCTTCTTAAAAGACGAAATGCAAGCAATGCATAAATACAAGAAAAAAGTTCAACATCACTGGCCATTTGAGATATGTGAATTAAGATAACATAGATTTCACCATATGCTGCAAAAAAGGCAATCTTAAAACACTCAAATAATGAACTCTGCTGAGGCTACAGTGAAAAGGGAATGTAAACTAATGCAACCATTATGGAAATCAGTATGGAGATTTCTCAAAAAATTAAAGATAGAAACTCCATTTGATCCAGCTATTCCCATTCTAATCTGCTCTCCACAGAGCTAGATATCATATTGTAGTGACAGCTGTATATCAATGTTTAAGGAGCAAGGTTCATAACAGCTAAACCTTGAAAGCAACCCATATGTCCAAAATAGATGAATGGATGAAGAAAATGGGTTATCAATACATGATGAAACACTGTTTGGTTATAAAGAGGAATAAACTTGAGCTACTTATAGGTAAATGGATACACCTTGAAAGCATAATATAAAATGATGTAAATGATGTACATAAGCTTAACTACCATATGGCTTCTCTCATATGAGAAATCCAAAGTATAAATGATATATTTCATTTATATGTCTCCAAAATGACAGATGGATGGGGGAAATGGGAATATAGATCTCCTGAAATAGGAAGACAGCAAAAGTTAGGGAGTGGGGGGAGGGGAGGGGAGAGGTAGGAAAGGGAGACCTGGAAAGAATTGGGATGTGTCATGTATATGCAGCAACTGCCCACAAGGAATGTAATGAGTATATATATATTCAGAGAGTAGTAGGCTGACACTGACAAAGTATCTACAGACTGAGTTACAGGGTTACAGGATAAACCCTGAGACTTGACTGACCTCATCAGATACAAAAGGTACATTTCTTGTTATATAGCTCTTGCTTTAGCTCAGTCTTAGCTATTCAGCAGAAAAGTAAAAAAAATGTATATAAAATAAGACCATAATAATAAGCTGAGCTTCAAATGGCTCTAGTAAACAACTTCTTCGGATAACCCATCATTATTGTGGACTGCTGGACTGTGTTGGATTGTTTCACTGAATTCAAGCACCTATAATAATTGAATGACAATAGAACACCCATCTTTGACAGGATTAAACAAAAAAAGAGGATACAAAGGAAGAACCATTCTGTGTTGATATAAACAGTACAGTTAGGATAAATATGCAGTACTTTGACATAATTCTAAGAGAAGAAATATATGCACTAATAGTGTTTGGACTGGATATCCTGTCTGCTTCTTGTACTATAGATAACCACTAGGAAGATAACAATGTAAAAAGTATTAATTATTGAAACTGCACTATAATTCAGCTTTAAAGAAAAGATAGGTAATACAGTTGCATTCTCTTAATTCATTGATCAGAAGCATCTGCTCTAATAGTATTTGTACATACAGTGTCATGTATGTACCTTGTACAACAAAAGCCACTACGAAAACAATGTGCAATGTATAAATTGTTGAATCTGTCCTACTAATTTGTTTCAAAACTATCTCATTGCTTCTTGTTCTTCAATAAAAAAAAATAGAGAGTAGGGGTAGGGAGAGGAAGGGAATGGGATTAAAAATAATTTATATATGTTAAGTACAGGTACCTATGTCCTAAGGTAATGATAAGCATTATCCACTATGACCATGTACTAATAAAATAAAAAGTAAAATAGTCAAAATCTTAGCATTGTCATTTGGAAATATTAGTATGGATATTTTGCTCTGAGACACACATTTCTATAAGACTGTTATAGACATTGTTGTTTATGATAACAGTGATGTTTTGGAAACATCTTTTCAAAGGAAAACTTCTTGGACATTTGAAATAAATTTGGGCAGAACCTGTGTTTAGTTTCTACTGAGTGGTTGAAACAAGGATACTTAAGACGAAGCAGTTATATGTCTATTCAATTTTGGGAGCCTTATATTCTGCCGTCAAATTTTTAGCTATTTATTCAAGTGGTCCCTAGTCTTTGGAAAATCTGCAATGAAAAACTTTTTTCTGCATCAGTTGCTGACATAGTAACTCCTATTTTTTGTCCTTCACATTTCTCTCTCATGTCTCGAAATAGAAAATGTCAAGAGAATAATATATTCATAGTTTTGCATTTCCTTATTTTATTTTTTGCAGTGTATGATTTGAACCTAGTAACTGGGACAGACCACTGAGCTAAATTCACAGTCTTTTCATTCTTGTTTGGAAAAAGAAAAAGTATTTTAAAAGCTTCTGGCTTCATAAAATCTGAGTTGTGTTATACTCAGAGAAAGTAATGATAATCTTAAGTTTCCTTCTCTTTTAGAACAAGATCCAAACTTGTGTTCTAATGCTGCCCCCTTAGTCTTCCAATGTTTTTAGTTATCTTTCTCCTCCTTTCAGTATAGTTACTGGTTTTAAGATGGTTGAATTTTCTAAATAACTTGCCTTTGCATGTAAATGAGCCTCAGTTCTCTCCTGTTTTGTCTATATCTTACATCGTTTTATTTTATGAAGCAGAGATAAATACTACTGTTAAACTATCTACGTGACTTGTTATTTGGCTTAATTCATCATTTTAACTTTATTTTCCTTCTCCTATGCTAGAAAGAAAGCTCTGGGAAGGTAGACCTGTTTTTCGTGTTAAGGGAAAAAAGAAGCCCAAGGTGGTTGCACTGTATGGGGGCTGGGGAGGGGGGAGATGTGGTTCCTGAGACAGGCAATCGTGAGTCAGCAGGACTGCTGCACCAGCGCAGATCCAGGTTTACGCGTAAAGTTCCCAAGGTCTGTATTGGCACGCAGCCACGATGTGTACTTCACTATACATCTCGACTGCCCAAGAGCAAGCTGTTGCTGCTGGATGGACAGGCAGCAGCTGGGCCGCTGAAGACTGTGGCGGAAAGGCTCTTCTTTGGGACTCCCGTCTTACGGAGAAACTTCCCTGTTTGAATTGGTGACAGGACAAGAGTATTTTTGTCATTTTCTCCTATTCTACCGCAGAGTGTTCGCACCCTGCATGAGTGAGTCTTAGTGGGCCCCGGATGTCGCTAGTCAAATCTCAGGTTTTCCTCTGCAGCTGCCATTTAAAAGCTTTTGGTCTCATCATTTTCAAAATGAAGTCTTCCAATCTGTGATAAAGGCTTTATTTCTCTTCAACATTTCTCCATGTTTTATGATTTTTCTGTAAAGGTTAGATGCATCTTTTGTTAGATAATTTTTTGAATATTAGTGTCTTTCTAAGTGACATTAGATGGCATTTAATTTTTCACCTTCTGTTCGTTGCTTAAATACAGAAATACAGTTAATTTACAAAAATATAAAAACAAAACTTTTGGTTTCTTCTTTGTCCTCTTGCCCCCGGGCACTATTTAATTTCAGAGGACTTTATCTCCTACTTCTAAATGCAGCAGAAACTCAGTGGCTTTGGATTCTTTTTAGCACTAGATATATACAGCCATTTTTCTTTCCTTCCTTCCTTCCTTCTTTTATGAAGTTTTTAGAAATCCTGTTGCTATCAAATCCAAGTACTTCTAAGAAGTGCTCTGATTCCCTTTCTCTCTGATTTCAGGTTCCAGATTGCATGTTTAGTATTGGCTCATTTTATGCACTTCCTCTACCCAGTCAGTCTGCTCATTTTCATCCCCTTTAAAGAAGTCCTCCCTTCAGTGTATAATTTCCTCTTGTACTATTCTTAACTTCCTATTTGCTGCTTGGCCAATCTTCTTGGAAGAAATACGTCCATATGCTATATTACATTTCTTGCTAATTATTGTTACCATTTTAGCAAATTCTATTTATGCTGTACCTTTAAAAGTCATGTTTATTACAACTAGGTTTGGCCTCTGTATTCTGATTATCACATATTTTTTTCAGTTTTCTAGCTGCACATACCAACATATTTTTCCAGCAGATATATTAATCACTCCAACTAGGAATTAATATGATTAGATTGCAATTTCCTTGATTTTATTATCATGACAAACATTTGGCATTGGAAGGCTTCCTTATTAACTAATCTTTTATGGTTCTTCTTTTGAATTTTCTCTTTCCCCAATCTGTAACAGTATTCATTCCTAGATCTTTTTTTCTTCCTATATTTCTGGGTCCTCCTTTACTTCTATCTACTTTGTAAACCATTTCTCTACTTTCTGACATCTGAATGTTGTGATGTTTCCTGGGTCAACTTTAAGCTCTCTTCTCTTTTCATTCTTCTTTTTCAATTTGATGTCTTCATTTAGATAGTAATAATCTCCCATTGGCATCTCCAGGCTAGATCTGTATCCAACTCTATAGTTCATCCCTGTCCTTATCTTTACATTTTTGATGGTCTGTGGGCTCCTCCAGTCACAAGCTGTAATAGTCTTTTCAAAGTTCACATCTCCTGTCGGCACCAGCTGTCAAAATGGCTGTCAGTCACTATGTTTTTGAAAACCAGTGGCTGAATCCTTAGCCGTCCCTCTCGCTCTTTCACCTAACTCTGCCTATGCAAACTACCACCAATCTGTATCCCAGGTCAGTCCTCAGTCTTCACTTTATTGTTTAATTTAATTTATTTTCTTAAAAATTCCTTTTAATGAGAAGAAAGATAAAATAGTAATAAAATTTCAAAATAGGTTAGTAGGACAGTTATAATAATTAGTACACTGCATATTGTTGTCTTTGTAGTAGTTATTTAGAGGACAAGATGCAGATGTGATATCTTGTCTAAACAATATTAGTAAAAACCTTCTCAATGAACTAAGAGAGAGTAAAACTGTTTATCTATCCTATCTTGTTTATATATATATTTTTTTCACAACAAAACAATATGTTTTTTATGCTTTTGCAAAGTTCTTAACATATGACACGAGGTTTCCTAGGGTGACTTTAACCAGACAGGATGTTTATTTCAGGACAGAGGTAGCTTGTTTGCTTTAGGCACTGAGGCCTAGTCCCACCTACACACATTTGATTAATTTCCTAGCTTCCAGGCTCCCACATATCCACCTTTTTTGTTTTGTTTGACAGAGATGTATGCTTCAAATATGAAAAGGTCCTTTAAAGACTTCTCCAAATCCAGCGTCTCTAACTGCTGTGGAAAACTTTAATGCCGATTCTTCTTGACTACATAAACTTACTATGTTGTCTTTTGCACACCAACACACAGCATATGGAAGGAAATCCCCAAAGCTTTGAAATCTATCAAATTAAGTAATTTCTTTCCTTGAAATGTTCAAAACTTTTTATTAAAGTGTATCCAGATGTTGCGATGCGCTGAACTAACGTGAATAATCTTTCTGATTATTACTGACATTTTGCAAATAATTCTTCCACATTTGCCTAGAATTTACTGTCTTACTTTTCTCCAGTATTATTTTCAAAGGTTACCCACACTAATGGACCCTGCATATGTTCATTTTCCCACATATTCAAGCCTTCATCTAATTCTAGAAAACAGACAACTAATTGACAAATATGAGAGAATTATATAATAGTTTATATAAGTTGTAAAAGTTAAAAAAATACATTTATTCTGAGGAACTTTATAAATTAATTCAAAGTGAAAAATGTAAAACAGAGATTCAGGAACAAAACAGTTTAGGAAGTTCTAACATACTAGAATTTGAGTAATACATACTTCATTGGAAGTAATTTAACAGTTTGTATTCAAGGCAACAAAAACAAGTATACTCTAATCAATAGAGTATCATCTCTGATTTACAAAGCACCATCTACTTTTTATGTGAAATCAAAAGGAACATTTTGATTTTCATTGTTGTTGTTTAAGAACATCTGTAGAAAATTAGATTTTCTAATAGTTGGAAGTCAGGTGGGTTTATTTTTATCCCGAGGAAAACATCCTTCCCCAAGACTAGTACCTACCATAACACGTGGGCGTGTCAGTCCATCCATTGTAAGAACACTTTATGGAACCCTTGGCACGTTTGAGTTTGTTTTCATATCCAATGTTACATTCATAGTCCAACTTGTCATTGAGTTTAAACCAAGTGCGATTATTTTTGGTTCCAGCATTCTCAAATACAGGCAATTCACAAGATTCTAATGCATAATAAAATTCAGGATTTCATTTGTAATGTAATATAGTGAACAGTCTAAGTAATTCTCACCGCAAACACAAAAGGCTTTTTAATTTTGTGTGCTAATAAATTAAGTACAATATAAAATAATCTAAGACTAATGGCAAACCATTGCTAAAAATGAAAATTTTGTTTCCATATAACATTTTTTTTCATGAAATGAATTTATCTGAAAATTTTATTTTAAGGCATTTTTGTGAATTTAATTATACTTTTGAGTTTATCTGGTAGTAAAGCTTGCTGGTAATCAAACAGGCCATTACAGATATATTTTACTGTTTCATTTTTAGGAATCCATGAATTAAAATACTCATCTCAATAGTTACATTAATATATTTTGCAAAAACTAATTGAATAAAATATTGATACATTTATTACATAAGACATTTTATGTTTCATAATAAAACATGACAAATATATTATCACAATTTAGTGTGTACAAGTTTTATGTGGGTATGACTTCTATTTTCTTTAGCAAAAGCATATAAGAAACAGGAAAATATTTATAAGAAAAGAAATTAATATAATACGAATAGCTATCTCACTTAAAGTAATTCAAATATTACTCCGCATAATCACTAAATGGTTTTTGTGATTTATAAATGTGATAACTATCTCATTCAGTTTTAGAAAAATCTTCATTAATGCTTAGATGATGTGGCAGGGAAAATTTTCACCACAACAAAGTGGGTAACATCTAGAAATACTTTTATGAAGATTAAGAGGTAGGGTGTTCAGAAGTGTACTTATCATGAAGTTCTAAACATAAATTAAAAAGGATAAGTTATTCTTAAATTATACCCAATAAGCCCATATCACTACCAAAAACATTACTTTTAATGTTTAAAAGGCTAGTTATCCAAAACACAGTAGACATAAAGTGACAAATGTCTGTTAAAAAAAATGAGGACACTTAAGAATAAGCATAAAGTTCCTGAACGAGTTCCTAAATCATAAAATGCTTTTATTTTTTCTGTGTTTAGGACAGGGTCTACAGGATCTCACTACATATCGGACTCATAGTGATCCTCTTGTTTTCAGCCTCCCGAGCCCTGGGATTACAGGCGCGTGCCACCATGCCCCAGTCTCGATTGCTGTCTCAGTGTGCCCAGTGGGTGGGGCCTGCACTGCCCACCAGGGATCAAATCCCAGCCACTGCATTCTGCTTAAACAGGCGCATTAGTCCGCTGAGTTATCAGGTCGGCACTCATAAGATACTTTAAAATGGGAAAAAGAGAAACAAATAGCACTAGATAACTTTATTAGCAATTATTTCCAAAGGAAAAAATAGTGATGCATATTTTTCCCCCTAATGAATACTCACCAGTCATCTCAGGAAAGAATAAAATTAAGTTTTTACACCATCAAGACACTGATTCTAGGGGCTGTGGAGATAGCTCGGTAGAATAAGCACCTGCCTGGCAAGTACAGGGTCCTGAGTTCAATCCCTGGTACTCCAAAAACAAAAGGTGCCAATTTTAATATAATAAGTTACTTACTAACGCAGATGGGTTGCTCTGACCATCCATTTTCCAGACATGTAATTTCTCCTGATGTCTCTCCAGCTGGTGTTAAGTATCCTGGTTTACACTTAAATTGTGTTTTTTTATTTAAATCATATACATAATCAGATTCAGAGAGAAACCCATTTTCAATTTCTATATCTAATTTTGAACATGTTTCTAAAATGGAAAAGAATAAAGAAAAGATAAACATGTGTTCAGAACCATTTTTGCAAGAAACCCAATAATATGACAGTAACGATCCTGTCATTTGTGTGAGTGAAGTCATGGGTAAAAGCCTGGAATCATCATTATTGAGGTCACTGAGCATAAGAAAACAAGCGATCAGTTTCAAAAGTTATCACATCAAGATTCTTTTGAGATGTTTTGGGGGAAACTCAAGGCTTACTCATGCACCTACAACATTTGGATGACAATGGAATACCCATCTCTGACCGAACTAAAGAAAACAAGGTGATGTAAATGAAGGACCATTTTGTATTTGTATACACAAAATAGTTAGGATAGATATATAGCTCCTTTCTCTCAATTCAATAAGAAGAAAGATTTGTACTAATAGTGTTTGGACAGGATACCTGTCTGCATCCTGTGCTGTGAATGACTACTACAAAGACAACAATATGCAATGTATTAATTGTTGTAACTCCCCTACCAACCTGACTTGAAGCTGTCTGGCTGCAATTTTTTTCTCAATAAAATTAATTTTAAAAAAAGCATTCATAATCCTTTTGACTAAATTGGTAGAAACCTGTTGGTTTAATTTTCCTGAATCCTACTGAACCATACATAGAACTGCACAGGAATGATGATTTTTAAAATTAATTTTATTTTTATTTATTTATTTATTTAATTATTTTGTAGGAGCTGCTTAAATCTGGAAATAGTTTGGATCTCTTAGGCATCCAGAAGTCATTTTGCCATTGGTCTCCTTTAATTATATGTCGATCTTGACACCTTGTTAATGGAGTTGTTACAGACTTTGGCCAAGCATTTCAAATACAATTACAGTTGTGTTCTTAAAATATAACACATGCACAAAGTTCAAAGAAGATAAGAGTGACACTTTTATTTATCTTCCCAAGCCAAAATGATGATTCCTTGAACTATGAAAAACTTCACTTGAACCTACAAAATTAGACCTCTGTCAGCTACTCGGTCTCTTCCTATAAAGTTTAACTTACACATGAGTAAAAGGAAATATGAAGAGATATTATTAAATATTTTAATTGTCTGATAGAGAAAATACATTTAAATAATTGTAAAGTGGCACTAAAACAGTACTAAGAGGGATAATTATGATTAAACAGCCACAAAGGAAATTAATAGAAAATCAAAAATTGTTTTACTTAAAGAAACTAGGAAAAACAAAGCTTCATGTAAGTGTACATTTTGAAAAAAAATATGAACAGAGATCAAAATGAAAAACCAACAACATGAAAATAACAAACTTAAAGGTGATTTTATAAAGAAATGTAACAACACTGATAAATACCAGGGAAGAACAATTATGAAAACCAGTGTTTCAGTCATAAACAATGTGGCAACTGAACTAAATAGTTGAAACTTACCTATCAGGAGTTGGAAGAAAATCATATATGACTATAATTTCATTGAAAAAGATACAAGTGATTTGAGCTGTCTTATAAAAGCCACTTTTTGCTTGGAGGAATTATCCAGAGAACAGCAGAGAACAGAATCCACACAGAAAAGGGGAATTGTACTTACTTCAAGAAACAAGAGTGTACTCAGAGAGGTGAGATTACCACAGTGTGCAGGATATGAAACCAGGGAGGAAGGAACAGCGTGAGAGTGCTAAGGTCAGCGCGCAGGTCCCCTCGATTCTTTGCCTGTGTGTGCACGTACTATGCTGTGGGGTAAACTATGTGAGAACAGGCAAAGAAGAGCTATGAGAGAAAATACAACTAGCGACGAACAATAACTTTAAAATTCTCAGACCACCTAGGACCCTGGGAATCATTCAAACTTGGCCAGTCAGGATAGAAAGATGCTTGACTAATATGAATAAACTAGTCCAAACCACTTTTAACATATATTTTTTAAATATTATGTATTTGGTACAGGGTCTCACTATGCACCTTGTGCTTGAGTCCGTAGTGATCCTCCTGTGTCAGCCTCCTCAGTGCTGCTATTACAGATCTGCACCACCATGCCCCGTCTTGACAGCCAACAGGGCACACGAGGGGTGAGGCAGGCATAGCATGCAGTGCCGGGAATTAAACCCAGGTCCTTGGGCTTGCCTATGCTGGTGCTTAGACCGCTGCACTATCTATGCAGCCCCTAATAATATTTTTAAACCAAAATAATCAAACAAACTTAGTCTTCCAAAACAAAATTTGAAATTAGTAATCCTTCAGACATCCAAACCCAAATACCAACAGTTCCAACAGTCTTTTTCCTTTACTGAAAGTTGGGGGAGGGGCTGAGGAGACGGCTCAGTAGAATAAATGCTTCCCTGGCATGTGCTAAGGTCTGAGTTCAATCCCTGGCTCTGCAATAAATAAATAAATAAATAAATAAATAAATAAATAAATAAAAATTAAAAATAAAAGTTGAGGGAAAAGGTGAAAGGAAATCAGTTGGCAATATCTTTGGAAGGAAATGTTTTGATAATGCTGTACCAGAACATCAGTGGCTAAACTACATATTGCAATTGGTAAAATAACATTGAAGCAAAATGGAAGAATTGTTTGCTTTAACTATATATATAAAAAGGAAGAGTGAGGCTGTGGAGACAGTTCAGCGGTCTAAGTGCCTGCCTGGAAAGTGCAAGGACTTGGGTTCAATCCCCAGTACTTCATGCCTTGCAGCCTCCAGAACCCTCCAAAACCTGGCCTGGTAGAGCATGCCTGTGATCCCAGAGCTGGAGAGGCTGAGATAGGAAGATCACTAGGAATCTGAACTGCATAGGGGACCCTGCACCAAATGAGTGAATGAATGAATGAATAAATAAATAAATAAAATTTAAAACAGAAATAGTTTCATATCACTTATTTTAGCTTTTACCTTAAGACACAGTAAGAAGCAGAATAAATTAAAGTAAGCATGCGATTTAGGTTTGATTTAATTGAAAATTATAACTAACAACTAAACATATATTGATGATGTAATGATAAATTAGTCTGAAAACTGAGCTAAGACCTATTCATTAAATGACCATCATTAAGTAGGTAAATAATTGGGTCAATTTACAAGAGTAGCATAGACAGGAAAATCTTTTGAATAAATTAAACTAGATTGACAAAGGAAATTCTTCAGGAAAAAAAATAAACAACAACAACATCAAAACCCCAAAGAAAACAAAACAAAAGTTTGGAGATGTTGCTAAATTCAAAGCTCAAGCAGTAGTCACAAAACTGGGGTATTTGACAACAGGAGGGATTTCATATCAAATCAAGGAATATTATTAGTCTGTTTCTACAATACCTTCAAGGAAAAGAATAGATGATGGATTGCATCAGAGGAAGTGGAGCTATGGCTCACTTTTAAATAATGACGATGAAGTCTGTTCCACCAAGTTTTAAATAATCTTTACTGGAATATCAGTGTAGATATGGATTACCATATCTTGTAACTGAAACAAATTTCTATGCTACGCGAGGACTGCAGCCTTAGCTTCCTGGTTGGTGAACATCTAATCAAGGAATCTATTTTATTGCAGGTACTGTGGGCTAAAACCATAGGCAGAAACACTGAGCATTGAACTCCTGTGGGATCCTTCATTCTCCTCCCAGTCATCTCTTTCTCTCATCTGGCATCTTTCCATGTGTTACTTTGAGCCCACTGAAATGGCTGGAATATATTGCCAATTTCAAGGTCATGGTAAATCCCCCTTGTTGTGCAAAATAACCAACTTGTAGCAAGGGATAGAAAACAAATCTCTTTGCAGAAGCCATTATTTATCTACAGCGATTTAAAACCAAGTTAGATGACTCAAATTATAATGAAGAAGAGAGACTATATTAAAATAATGAAAGAATATGCATGAAAGGAAAAGAATAAAAAAAATCTAAAATATACACAAAATATCCACTTCTTTTGATAAATGTTCCAAGTTTCTCAATGAGTAAATAAATTTGTGAAAATTGCACTACAATTGGAAATCCATACCAAAAGAAATTACATTCCATACATAAAGTAATTGGAAATCAGTCACAGAAATAAATATACAAGTAACTATGCAAACTTAGTAGACAAAGTTTAATGGCAAATTGGACTAGCAAAGCATATGCCAGAAAAATGGATTAATTTGAATTTCACCAAAATGTAAAAAATATGTTCTTGAAAATAGATTACTAAGAACTCAGAAGGTAAGATGAAGATGTAAGAAAATATGCAAAAAATGTTTCTGAAAATATAACTGTATCTCATATTTAAAAGGTAATTATAATATAAACTACATAATTAAGTCTAAAAAATGTAAATATTTCACAGAAGATAAAACTGAAAAGTGAATAAAAGTGTGCTCACCATCAGAAATATAATATTAAACATAATGTCATACCAGTTTGCATATGCTAATGTGATTAAAATGTAAAAACTGCCCTGCCCACTTGTTAATGAGTATATGAGCCCACTAGAATCCATAGACATTGCTAGTGGAAATGGAAAATATTTAATAATCCTCAAAATCATATGGCAGAATCTGTGGGTCTAATCATGAACAGAATCATATGACCTCACCATTTCATATTAGATATTTTTTCCAAGAAATGATAATGCATTTCACCCAAATACTGGTGTTTAAATGTTCATAGATAGCTGAATCCTAACTTGAAAAAGTAAAAATAATGCAAATTGTTCCTCAATAGTGGAATAGATAACCAAACTTTTGTATACTCATAATCATACTCCACAAGGACAGTTAATCATGAACCAAATAACATAGAAGAATGCCACACATTTTATTTTTTAAAAAAAGCAAACATTAATCTAATTGATAATAATAAAGAAAGCACTGAGTACCTGTGGGGGTGGGGCTGAGGGATGGCTGAGTGAAAGGGAACAAGAGAACTGTGCAAAGCTTCTCTTGCTTGATTGGATTTGGGTAAGTAAAGCACCCTTCCTTGGTATGTCTTTGGTCTGTACACTAAACATGTGTGAGTTTTACTTGATGTAATTAATACTCAAATAAATGTCATTTTGTGAAAAATGACCTTTAGGAAATTAAAAAGACAGTTATAGAAACAGTAGTAAATTTTATTGAGTTACCAAAAAAAAAAAAAAAAAAAAAAAAAAAAAAAAAAAAAAAAAAAAA
>PVKA01021221.1:0-39031 GCA_004027165.1 Ctenomys sociabilis | reverse complement strand
AAGCTCATATAATCCTAAATGGGGAAAAACTGAAATCTTTTACTCTTAAATCAGGTACAAGACAAGGATGTCCTCTATCACCCCTCCTATTCAATATAGTGTTGGAATCCTTAGCAACAGCCATTAGAAAAGAGGGAGAAATAAAGGGAATAAGAATAGGAAAAGAAGAAGTTAAATTATCACTATTTGCAGACGATATTACAATATTCTTTAAAATGGCAAGTGTTATAATTAATACTCAACTTCCTTTATGTCCCACATCACCTTCAAGCTACTATTAATATTATCTCTTGGGGCTGGTACTTATGATGCCTCATATTTAGAGAGAACAGTGATTGGAATATGAGCAATATGAATTATGATAGGGTATCGCTTTGAATAAAGGATTTGTTTATAAGAAAAAGGAAACCAATTGGTCTGGCATAGGCAAGATTATCTATTCTTAAAAAGCACAGTACCAGCCAGGCATGGTGGCGCATGCCTGTAATCCCAGCACTTGGGAGGCTGAGGCAGGAGGATTGTTGTGAGTTCGAGACCAGCCTGAGCTACAAAGTGAGCTTAAGGCCAGCCTGAACTGCATAGTGAGACCCTGTCTCAAAAAGACAAAAAAAAAAAAAAAAAAAGCACAGTACCAAATACATCAAGTAAGAACATAAAAAAAACCTAGCAAGAGCCTAGGATTCTGATAGCAGATGTTTTTTATTTCTTTTCTTTTTAAAATTAGTTTTATTGAGAAACAAATAGCAATGAAACAGTTTCAAAATAGGTTAATAGGACAGTTACGATAATAATGCATTCAAATTGTTGTCTTCATAGTGGTTATTCATAGTACAAGATGCAGACATGATATCCCAAACACTATTAATACAAATCTTTCTTCTCATTGAATTAAGAGAAAGTAGCTGTATATCTATTCTGACTATTTTGTATATACAGATACAAAATGATCCTTCATTTATATCTCCTTTTTTGTTTAGTTTTGTCAGAGATGCGTATTCCATTCCCATTTAAATATTGTAGGTGTGTGAATTTAACAATATAATCCAATATAGTCTGATAGTCCATAATAGTAATGGCTTATCTGTAGGACTGGTAATGTCATTCACAGTGTTAATGTCACAAAGTAATGTGATTGTTGATTTACAGAAAAATATTTACAATTATGAAGCCCTGGTATTATCAAATGAATCAGTAGCAGTAGTATTATCTAAGAAAATTGGTTATTAACATATCATAACAAGACATTATGTGTTATTGTTAAGTCCAGAGAAGAAATCTTTAATTATGATGTAAACATTAAATAAGCCAAAACCCAAGTATTAGTTTACAGCTAATATATATTAAATGTAACTTCTATATCTCTACTAATGGTAGAAAATAATCAACAATAATTACAAGGTTGACATTCAAAAGGTTAACAAACTTTTACGGTTATATTATTAAATATAGGGTTTAGGAACAAGAGAATGAAAGAGGGAAAAATTTGAAATCTTAAACTATATGATATGAGAATGGTGGATACAAATGATCCTATTGAGGAACAGAAAGGTATTTATAGACTCAGGTAAATGTAAGAAAAAAAAAACTGGCAAGAAATAGAAGATAAAATAAAAGGAGGGAAGAAAAGAAGAAAGAAATTATGTATGGAGTAAAAATGAAAGAATAATTGCATGACAAAAAGTTAAATGTGGGAAGAGGAGAAAATAAAGAAAAAGGAAGTAAGAAAAAGAGATAAGAAGGAAGAAAGGACAAAGTAAATCCTCAAATCCCCAGTAAACTAGTGAAGGAGAAAGAAGGAAAGAAGACAACAAAGAAAATAGAAAAACATAACAAAACTAAAAATAATGTTCCCACAAAATAAAAACAAATGAAAAGATCAAAATCAGAACAACAAAAAATAAAACATTAAACAAATTCAAAGGAATTTATATACGATTTCAAAATTGTGGTTTCTTCTGGAGCCTATAATTTTGGGGCAGTGTCCAAATCAAGACGTCCCTTTTCATGCTAGTAAATAAAGAAGGCTTAAGACCCCAGATCAACACTTGATGCTGTCACCAACAGACAGCAGGATTAGGGAGAGGGCCCCAGTGGTGCAGCTTTCCAATAGAGAACTTGGGCTAAGCCTAGTTTCTGGTCATGAAGATGGAACCTGTTTCCTTTAGATTCAAATGCTCAGGAGGCCTCTTTGCAGCTTGACTACAATTCTCTGACCATGGCTACCTATCATGGCTGTCTGTTATCCTGCTACTATGGGAACATAACACTGGAAGCCCTGAATTGAATCCTACAGCTGCTCTGAGCCATAGGTTCAAACAATCCATCTGTCATGACTTGTGTCTAAATGTCCCCTTAAAGGCCCTACCTCAGGAGGGTTTTGGAGACATGGCAGGATCATGAGGGTGTGAGGCTAGATTAAAGTGTATGACACTGGTGTTAAAAGTGTGTGATAAATGGATGTATAGTTCTGCTGTGTATAATGGAATGCACACCCTGGATGTGGATGAAAACAATTGATATGCTTTTAGCCTGGATCTAATATAAAGGGAGAGAAAGAAGGAAGGCTTGCTGCTTGCTGCCTTCTGCCTGCCACACCATGAATTGTTTCTTCTCTGTGATGCCCCACTGCTGTGCTACCTTTCCTAGAATCAGATGACTATGGACTGTAACCTCTAGAACCTGAGCTAAAATAAACCTCTCCTCCTTTAACTTTTGATGTCTGGTATTTTGTCTCAGTGACACAAAAAGTAAGGAAAATACAACACTTCTATGCAATGACCTCTAAGGAAGCACTCTTCTTCCGGAATATGGTGGGTGCTTGGACTATAGTTACTGATCACCTGTTGTGTGTTGAAGGACTCACTTAGGAATACAACTCCACACTCTCCCTGCAGCTCATAGCACCTGACAGTTCTACTGCCGTGTTTCTCCCTGAACCCCTCTGGGGTCCCCAGATTTGTTTCTGTAGACTCAGTCTTTCTTTCCTACAAGCCATGAGTCAGGAAACAGGAAGAAATTCCATATTGTACTTTCCATTCCCTGCATTGTGCTATGCTTCATTCATTTCTCTGTAGGTTTTAGTTTTCTTATGAGATCTATTCTGGTTCCCAAGCACCTACTTTTCTCCTTGATTTTATTTGTCAAGTCTTTGTATCCCAACACCAGGAGTCCAAGTCTTGGAGAGGCAGAGTTGTCGCTTAACTCAGGGTCTTAAACCAACTTTCTTAAATAGGTGTTTAGTAAATGTTTAGTGTTTGTTTTTATTTTGTTGTCAATACAGTTGATTCTATAATTGTAAAGGTAATGAATTAGATGCCATTATCTCTAGGACATTCTGAGGTTTCAAAAAAAATACTGGTTGGTTCAAGGTTTATTTATACCAAACAGTTCCTCATTATGCTAATCAGGCTTCTCATTCTTGAAACTTCAGGAATGCACATTTACAATCCTTTTACCTCTCTTGGAAAAAAAATTTGGTACTATGTATTGACAGCACTTTAATGTTCCTTTCTCACCTATTCTAGAAAGATAAAGTTCTAAAAATTTTTATGAACACTAAATATTAGTTGTTGACACTAATGTATTATTTGGATGAGGGTAAGTCTTTTGTTCACCATTACATTTTTATAACTCAGTACATTTCCTGGCACCCTGAAGGTGTTCAATGGGTATTTGCTCAATGAAAACTAAGTATTACCTAGTTGCTACAGTGGATTCTTTGCTTGATCACCTGGATTCCCTTTGAAGAATAAAGCACTTATTCCTCCACCTTGGAAGTGCTGACAGCTCCAAGCTAAGTCTCCCCTTGTGATTTGTTTCAGCTGCAGGGAGCCACCTACCCCACAGTTATGCCCCATTCCTAGAGTATCACATGTCCAAGGAGTACTACAGTATGTAGATGTTTATCCACCTTGACTCAACTCACGGCAACTCTGATGGGTCATTTTATCACTAGGCCTCCCCATGGGGGTGGCTGAGCTTTCAATCAAATGCCATGCAGTTGAACTATTTGTATGGCAGGAGTTTGTACTCTTGCTTCTGGTTTTTCCTTTTGTCAGGGGTTGGTACCAAAAGCACACCTTAATGAATCTCTAGAATCAACTTAACTGGGACTCCAGAGGTAGTTGGATATAGTATATTCTAAATAAAACAATGAGGCTGGCTTTCAGGGAGGCAAGGGTCCACAGCAATATGTAGCTGTTTCTTCCATCCCAAGATATGAGCTTCTTCACAGATTCAAATAATCCTAACACAGTCTTTTCTGTTAAAGTAAATCCTTGTGGGTAAAGGTCAGGGAAGGAGTTATAGACAAGGGACCTAGAGACCTATATTTCTCTCAGTCAGTACAATGCTGCAGTTAAATCAGTGGATTTTGGAATTAGATTGCCTTGGGTTTATATGTCAATTCTCTCTTTTAGAAGTTACATGATCTTGGAGAAGTTATCATTAGCACCCTGGGTTTCTTCACCTGAAAACTAGAATTTATAAACATAGCTACCTCCTAGACCTATTAGATGGAATAGAATAGGTATAGAACATAGCATGTGTTGCGATTTAAATATGAACTCCCAGCCAAATACTTATGCATTGAGGATGTGTGATCCCTAATGTATCTGTGCATAGTGATTCAGACATGGGGCCTGGAGGGGTGCCTGGGTCATGAAGGTGCTAACTTCATCAATTGACTGATCCATTGTTGAGTTCATATCTGAATAAATTATTAGGAAGTAGCTCTAATTTGAGAAAGTATGTCACTAGAAGCATGGTTTTGAAGGTGTATCTTGTCTCTGGCACATGCTCTCTGTTTCTCACCCTCTCCTTCTCCCTCTCCCTCTCCCTCTCCCTACACCTCTCTTATTCTCTTTCTCCCTACCCCAACTGTTTGCTATTAGATGAGTTGCTTTGTTCTAGATCAGGCTGAGAAGCATCGGAGCCACATAAGTATGGCCCAAAGCCTGTAAACTGTGAGTCAAATAAATTTTTCTTTCTTTGAGTTGTTTTTCTCAGGTCTTTTGTCACAGTCTTGAATAGCTAGCTAGCACAGCATGGGACAATTAGAGCTTAATAAAAAGGATTTTAATTGTGCTGTAGTCAGCAGAGACTTATAACATGACCTAGGCTGGAAAATGACTATAGTGATACAGACATCTAGGTGATGATCATGTAGGCAAATTTTCTCTGTGGTAGACACAGATGGATGGCCCACATCCTCTAGAAGGTGGGGAGATTGTACCCTTGTTGTCAGTTCCATCAGCTCAGCTTAAGACACTCTTGCATGTGCACTGGCTGATGAAAGAGTAGGGAGATAAAGGGTGACTTACTCACTCATTTCAGTCCAACACAGACTCCAGAGGCCCTCCTGACCCCATAAGGAAGGACTAGCTGAGACTGTGTAGCTTGCACTGCAACTCCATTCTTTCTGTGCAATCCTACTTCTGCCTCTGCCCTTCTATAGTTGTTGACCCCTCCTGAAAGCTTCATTCCAAGTTCTATCTCAGGTCTAGAATTCCAACCAGAGACTGCAACGTATGACAAAATCTGAATGGAACATTAAAGGGTAACCCTTCAGATCTTACCCCTGTAATCCTTCCACTTCCTTTGTCCGTCCTTTTATCTTTTAATCTTATTCCTTTGTCTGTGTTTTGTTCTCTCCATATTCAGAGCATTGAGCTTTAATGGTCTGTTGTACACAGCTTGTCTCGGAGCTGTCAGGTCGAGGCAGAAGCCTATTTAGACAAGTTGTCAGGTTGAGTAAGAGAGGAAAAAAATATCCTAAGTCAATGTGTTTTTGCACGCAATCACACGTGAGCTAATTTATCCACAGCCATGTTCATCCCTGCCAGTTTGGCAGAAGGATTCTCAGATGTAGGGGCTGGAAGTTGGCTGCTTAACAGAGCAATTTTTATTGAAAGAAGGACAACACAATTGTTTTATGATAATTATCACTGTTTGAGGCAGTGCACACACTTGTGGGGAAGATTAAAGAAGAGGTTCTGTGTGGATGATGAAGCAGTTCGAAACCTGTGCAGGTCAGAGGGTGAGAACTATTTAGAATATTAACGTTCTCTATTTTGTGCAAAGCCTCTGGGAGGCAACAGATTGGCTAACTTTTTAAATAGCCTTTGTGCCTTATATGGGGAATTGAAGCAAGTGTGTTCAGCTCTTAGAGCTGGGAAAACAGGAGGGTAGATTACCTGGGTGACTTGCTTAGAGATAACAGCCAAGTCCATTTCAAGGATAAAAACAAAGGCAGCCATTCTGGAGGTGTGGAACTAGGCCATTAAGCATTCTTCCTTACATTTCACAAAACCCAAACCAACAAAATGACACAAAAAAAACCACCAGGAAACAAAATCTGCCCACGCAAACCAAAAACAAAACACATCCGTACACATGTACACTCACAAACAGACATCTTAGACAGCTTTGGGACTGTGGCAATTTTAAACCTGAAACATATTACAAAGTGCAAAATATATTCAGGGTAAATTGAAAATTCCAAGTGGAGAATACACAGACCTTGGCATTTTCTTCTTTTGTACTTGATAATTTTTCTTTTATTGTTGTCCATTCCCACTGTCACTGAGTTTCAGACAAGGACAGAACAAGATAAGTCTGTCACCACAAGGCAAAACAGAGAAGTGGAGAGTTGGAAAAATGTTTCAGAGATTGGAATGAATGGCTGTTTCAAAGATTTTTGGTATATGATTAACTTCACAGAATCTTACTTAAATTGTTAAGGAGAAATTCCTTTGGTTCTGCAGCTGTATCTGTGCCTGAATTAGACATACACAGTAACAGGGCTATGACTTTTGGAGGTCTTCCCACTTCTACTGCTTTCTGTGCTTTTTATGTTTTATTCTCTTCTCCAGTGAGAATCATTAAATGATACCTCTCTCCTCATGGCTGGGGCACAAGAGTGGAAGGGCATCAAGCAGGGGCATATCTGACAGTCATTTTCTTAAGAAAACCCAGGCGCAGGAATGAAAATAGTTCCCTTTCCCCCAAACCAAGAAGACAGATAAAAGTCTAAACATTCTAGAACTCCCACCCAATTGAGAAATGCTTGCCCCAGAATGGAGCATTGGAAAGTTGAGTTGCTGGGAGCATTTAAAATAGATCCTGTAGCTAGGCATCCCCTCTGCTGCCATTTCTCAAATGTCTTTCAGAGAGACAGATTTTATAATTGAAAATCAAAACATTTGACATGTGAATGTAAAGGTTTATTTTCCCCTTGGTAAGCCCACTGAAAATTTTTGCAAAAGGAGGGAAAATCAATTCTCTATTAAAAGAAGATGCTAAAATTAAACAAGGCATTGTGGTCTGTTTCCTAGTGATGGACTTGCAAGAATGAAACTGGCAATGGGGTGTGGAACCAGGCATCTCTCAGCTGTAACTTCACATGTAAACTCTTGTGTTTTTATTTTTAATCATTAACTGGTTTCTCTTAATTTGCTAGCACTTTCTACAAACAAGTTTTGGTCACCATTGCATCCTTTTAAAAATCACAGCGCACTATTTACTCACTAGCACACATGATATCAGGTCCTGTGCTAGAGACCCAGAACTGTGCTAGAGGGAAAAGGCATAGCGTTTGCCTTCCAGTTGCACAAGTCTTATGGAAAAGTGGGCAAAAACTTCAAGACTGCATAGGACAGAGTGAATGAGAGCAGATGCTTCATAGCGTACTTTCTTTTGGGTACTATGGTGAATGCTTATGGGTATTGTCATAGAATCCTCAAGACAACCCTAGGCAGGAGACTGATAGGGGCACAGGTGTGTGAAGTTACTTGCCAAAGGTCACACAGTACAACAAGAATTCAAACTCAGGCCATCTGGGACAAAGTTGTTCACTTTGGCACTGGAGATGTGGCAGTCAGCTGGGAATGCGTGGGTATCATGTCTTTTGCCTACATGTCCTCTTCCCAAAGCCTCATGTATTCACAGGCAAGGAACTTCAAAGGTGACTGAATTAGGGTGTATGAATGTGGCTGTAATACTAGGATTAGAGGATACGTAGTGGAAGTGCCACCTTGGGCATGGGTGGCACCAATCAATCATATTGAAGCCTGCATGGAATAGAAAGGGATAGAAAGAAGCTAGTCTTGCTGTTTCAGCTGCTGCACATGGCTTGCTGTTTCTTGACTTTTGCCTACCACAGATGTAATGCACCCCTGCCATGCATTCCTGTCTTGGAGCTAGCTGGCTTTGAATTGAAGTCTCTCCCAACTGTGAGCTAAACAAACCTTTCCTTCTTTGACTCTGGGTATGGGATATTTTGTCTCAGCAGTGAGAAAAAGTAACTGTTACGGTGGGGTTGAGCTGGGATTGAGATGGGGAAGCCCCCAGGAAAGCTGTCCAGAGAAGATGACAACACATCCTTGAAAGCAATTCCCTTATCCACATCAGGAGGTGTGCACATCAGATCATGTTGCTGGTGTAAGGAGAGACATCCTCCAGAGCATGACTGCGGAAGAAGCATCCATGCTACCTCGGGATGCTGGTGCTCTTTCTACTGCTGTGCTCTTGGAATCTTAATGCTGCTGGACACCATAATAGGCAGTCGGCAAAACAGGGCCCCAAAGTCAAGTAAGTTTTGGAAGAACAGAGGTCCAACAGAAATAAGCAGGCTTTGTTACCTGCAGATTGGCCAAGTCCTTGGATGTGCACAGTGACACTGTAGAACTCCAAGAGGAGAACACAATTTAACCACAGATTAGCTCTTAGCAGAAAGCTCTATGAGGAGTGCCAGGGCCCTCAGTCTGGGAAAAGCTGTCTTGCAGGAGTTGTGGAAAGGCTCAGATGGTCCTGAACACTAAGGCTATTCTGCTCTTGGGCTAGAGGGACAGAGAAGCTCTTCCATGGGCAGCAGGTAGTGTGCAGTTGATTGGTGGTTTAATGTCTTTGTATCTGTTGGCTCTCCTGCTCCTGTTCACTTACTTAGGCACTTTCCATGGGTCCCTGCCACTTTGATTCCTAATTTCATCCTAAAGTTATAGATCCTCCACCCGCCACTTTAGTTCTCCTGCCCGGACGTTTGAGAGCAGTTTGATGCACCAGCACTTGCTGAATGTTTCTCACTTGAGTTTTGAATGTGAGAAACCTGTTAGCCTTAACCTTCAAGCTGGCGTTGCTTCTTCTGCTCATTTCTCCTGACTTGACCTGCTTTGCCTCTTCCTTACTCTTTCCCTCCCTTCTTCTCTCTTTTGATCTAATCCTTCCTCCATCCAACAATTATTATGTGATTTTATGGGAAACAGAGAAATTACAGGGCTTTGTATAGTCACTCACAACTTATGCTTCATTTCAAAGCAGCTCCCCAAACTAGGGTCACAAGCTGATGGATTGTGGGGATGTAATTATTATAAAGGAGTATGTGGGAGGATCACTGTGAGAAGATCAGATAAGTAACATATCTTTCATAGATATTTCTCAAATGCATGTACATCATATTAAAATCTATGTGGATTCACAAAGAATGAACCTAGGTAATTCAAGCTAAAACAAGCTTGTTGGTAGGCTATTGCTTGGCCAACTGATCTGATGAAGGTCTTAATATTCCACTATTAATATTAATGTTAATATTAATATTAATGAAATACCATTGTTTTTGTCCAGTACAGAGGATTGAATCCTGGAGCATAATACTGCTGAGCTGCATCTCTAGCCTTTTTTCTTTTATTGTGTCATAGGATCTCACTAAGTTGCAGAGGCTGGCCTTGAACTTTCAATTTTCCTACCTCAGCCTCTAGAGCCTCTGAAATTACAAGTATGGATCACTGTGCTCAGGACTTTATATATATTTTAAATCAGTGCCTACTGTAAAGACCATTAGCTTGTTGGTCTATGAGATTTTAGAAGTTGAAAGGGGTTCTTTATGCTAGCCAAGCTTCAGGCTTCAAAATCAGCCAGACTTTGGATTCAACTTGCCCTTCTGTCACAGACTAGCTGGGTGACTTTGGGCAAGTTACTTAACTTTTTCAAACCTTAATTTCCACTCCTGAAAATGGGAGTCATTATACTTGCTTTATGGATTTCTGTGGTGATTAAGTGAAACAATGAATGTAAATCATCTAGCAAATTGCATGGTTGCTCAATAAATGATTATTAATGTTGTTGTTATGAAAAAATTGAAAGAATGGGAAGAAAGAGAAAACTGGGTAATAAAATGACATTACTATGATCCTAGGGGCTATGGATACCCAAGGAAATTAAACAGTCATATCTGTAAGCATACCTCTCCTACCATATCTTTGGTCTTTACAAGGTTTACAGTAAGGCCCTTAACAATAGACCATGAGTAGACTGCTCAGTGTATTGGCAAGTGCTGTAAGAAACTTGGTATATTTTGGCAACTCTTTCCTATCTTCTGGACTAGAGCTTGCTGAGAAGAAAGGAGATGTGTGGCATGTGTTGTTTAGCTGTGATCATCATAATGGCAATGTTAGGAAGTGTTCAGTGGCTGCTCTTGGGCGATTCTAACCAGGCTATTTTTGCCCTATTTCTTCTCTATCCCACCATTTCTAAACATTTTGACGGGTGCACAAGATGTGCAATGAGTGAACCACTGTAAAAGTGGTCTGGGACAATTCAGTCCCAGTGCTGAGTCATTGCTTCATGGCTACTTCAGTTCAACAAAGATGACAGAACTAAACTCACACAGTGAGGAAGGTATAAGGCTGACTTTCAGCTCTTCTGCTCTCTAATCCATGCTCATGTGTAAAACACTCCCAAGATCCACCCTCTGCGGTTCTCATTGAGTGAGTTTCTGGGACCACACTATTGTTTCTTTGTGGGTAAATACAAGAAAAGAATGAGCACTGGTGAAAAAAAATCTCAGGTTTCCTGCAAATGCACTGAAGATCTCAGATGTGTACAAAGTGCTCTTGCTTTGTTTTTGAATTTCTCATGTTAATTATAAGGAAGAGAATTAGGCATATAAAACAAATTACACTGGCAGCATTTGCTTCACTTGTGCACCACAGGGCCCAGGCTCCCCTAATGAGATGTGACTACAGATCATTGTGCTTCCTGCAAACAGCCAATTGCTTCTAATGCAGCGGAATCTTCCTTGTGTTGCCTAAGAATTATCCACAGGTGTAGCATTTGACTTTTGAGAGTACCACCATCCCAGGGAAGTCTAGTAGTTAGCTCAAAGGCAGAAAAAGCAGAAAGACAGAGGGTAGGGAGAAGAAGAGAGAGGCCAAGGTTTAGAATTTTCTAATTTCCCTTCCCTGACCATCACAGCTACCACACCACACAAATGCTTAATCCAACAAAAAACAAATAATGTGTGCATTCTTTCTACAGAAAGCAATTCTGCACCTGCCAAAGGATGCAGACAATGAATGCTGTCTTTTATTAGTGTTTAATAATATTAATGTCTCTAGCAAAGAACAAACACACATTTTACCATGGGTCGAAAACTGTTTGTGGGTTAATTGGAAAACATTACTTAATGCCTTTCTTAATTGGAATTAATTAGAAAATCCTAGTGAAGAGATCAGTCCATATGTGAGATTCTAAGACATCACACTGTGATGTTAAATTTCCCTAAGAGAGCTGGTCTCCATGCTGTCACACCCATACCCCTGGAGGGCTTGCTTCATCAGAAGAATCTCTAGCAACCTATAGCATGTGCATGTATGTGTACCTGAACATCCCAGTGTTCTTTTCAGCATGAATCCTACAATAATACCAAAACCAGCACAGACACAATTGGTTTATTGGTAAACAAGAAGTTAAAGCCTGGTATTGGGTCTGAGGGGTCCATAGGAAGGGTCTGACTTCTTGGGCTGGCCAGTCGTAAAATGGCTATAGAATCTTTATTTATTTATTTATTTATTTATCTATTATGTATTTAGTACAGGGTGTACAGGGTCTCGCTACACAGATCTGACTCGCAGTGATTCTCCTACTTTCAGTCTCTCAATTGCTGGGATTACAGGCACGCATGTCACCATGCCCAGTCTCAATCCTTGTCTCAGCCTGCCCTGGGGGCATGGCCAGCACAACACACCAGGAATGGGACCCCAGTCTCTGCATCTGCCTAAGCAGGTGCTTTAATCTGCTGAGCTATCTGGTCAGCTGGCTGTAGAATTGTGAGCTTCAGTTCTGTTATTTGTAAACCAAATGGGTAAGCCTAGAGGTTTCTCAAGAGTTTGTCAAGCCCATTGGCATCCTGATTTTTCCAGTCCTGTTATTCTGCTTAGAAATTGCTAACTCTGAGCCGCTAGAATTGACAGCAAAGGCTAGCATTTTGAAACAGAGAGAAGATAGTCCCAGAGAAATTGTTTTGATTAAATCTTTAACTTTGGGAGTAGTCCATTTATTAGTCTACAGAAACTGCTTTTGCAAAAGGCAAAGCAAAGGAACTATTAAGTCAAATGTGCAATTATTTTGAAAACAACCAGTTAACAACTCATGACTAAAATATTAGTTTCGATGAATCAAGCAATATTCTGCACAACCATATGTTTGTTTGCGTGTAGACAGCCGTCATTTGCTGTGAGAGATTTGCAAACTGTGTTCTGGGGAAGAGAAGCTTTTTTTTTTCTTTTCTGAACTATAAGTGTGGGTGCAGTGGGGGAGGAGGGGAAGTCTATGGTGAAACGTCAGAAATACTGAATCAAATAGAATTATATAGGGTTTCTTCACAGTAGAATCTTCAGAGCATTTATCGTATTGAGAGGCTTTTGTGACTCGCCTGGAACATACAGTTTTTAGTGTCTGATCTTATTTCATATCAGAACCGTTTTTATTTGTGTATCAAGTTGTGTGTGATCTGGTCTGGGGAGATAGCTCAGTGGCGTAAGCATCTGCCTGGCAAGCACAAGGTCATGAGTTCAACTCCTGGTACCACAAAAAAAGTCACGCATGATCAGTATTCTACAAAATCTGTATGAGAAATAATATGATGCTAGGGTCCGAATGGTTGTGTCCCTCCTAAAAGCAATGTGCTAAAATTTATCACCAAGGTGATGATACTAGAAGGTGAAGTATGAGTAAGCTACAAGAACTCATGAATGGGATTAGTTTTCTTGCAAAAGGGGTTTGTTCCAGAGTCTCTCTCTCTCTCTCTCTCTCTCTCTCTCTCTCTCTCTCTCTCTCTCTCTCTCTCTCTCTCTCTCTCATATTTTGAGATGGGATCAGTCTAGCCTTGATCTCACTATGTAGTCCAGCCTGGCTTCAAACTCATGGTGATTATCCTGTCTCAGCCTCCTGAGTGCTGGAATTACAGGCATGCATGGCTCCACATCTGGCTTGGAGGGCATCTTTTGCCCTTTCACCATGTGAGGACACATACAAGCCACATTTGTGAGATACTTACCAGGCAGTCAATCTGTTGATAATTTGGTTTTGGAATGGTCAACAGCCAGAACTGGAAATAATATATTTCTATTGCTTGTAAATTATACAATATGAGGTATTTGTTATAGCAGCCCAACAGACTTACACTATAAAAGAGTTTATTTCAGTATTCCACCTGAAAATTCAAGCAAATCAAACTTAGAAGAAAGAATAAACTAGAAAAATGCTGAGCAATGGGACTTAGATAAATTATTTCATCAGGGATATGATTCATGTAAGTATATGACAGAGTTTGTCATTAAGAACCACAATACTTAAGTAGAATCCAATGATTTCTTGTAAGTGGCAAGTGCAAGACCCAATGATATGTTAAGTAAAATTGATTTCTTGAAAAGAGATATAATTTTGTTCTTAGACTAATATTTTCCTGTTGTGTGATTTAGAAGGTGATAGAAAAGATAAAGGATGGTAGATCATGGCTTTATTTTTCTACTTTAATAGTCATTAAATCAAACTATATTGATCTGAACAAGGAGTCCCATTTTCTTTGTGCTAAGAATACAATACTAGATAAATTTCTAAGTGTCATGAAGGGGATTGTGTGTGTACAGTTCTCGTTATTACTAATAAGAGTTGTATGTGGAGTAGACAAAGAAACCCTGTTTTGTAAATGACCACTAAGTAAGACTTCCTGTAGAGAATAAAGATGACCCCTGGAATGAATTTAGCAAGATAACAAATAAAGGTGCAAGAAACACAAATTCTCAGAATAAGAATATTTCTTCAGTAGGTGGTAGATTATTTTCCCCAAATTCATGCACAATATTTGTCTGTCAAGAGAACAGATGCCTTAGGAGATATCTTAAAGTGAATAAAAAATTTCACTCTGAGCATAAAGAGTTGTTTTGATTATTAGAAATACCATACAAAACTCAATTTATTATTTTCAATTTTGGTTAATACTAAAATCATTGTTCTCCTTCTTCCTTCCCTTTCTCATGTTGCTTAGCACCCATTATCACTGATGCCAAAAGATGGAAGGAGGGAGAAAAAGAAGGATTAATAACATACTACGAATAATTTATCAGGAGGATTTCTTCTTGAATGGCCTGTAATTCTGCTCTTGAGTACAGATTTTAAACCTTCAAAGGGTGAATCTTTGTCTCCAGGGAAAAGGAGAATTCCCTTTCCAGTTCGGTCAGAAATCCCGTCTGCCTCACATCACGACCATTTCTCATCATAACTGTGACTGTTATGTGGCTAGTTGAAAAGACACAAGATTTATGCGGTATAGCAAGCTCAAATGGGACACTGGCATGTAAAGTGTGATTGATAGGATTCACAGGAGGCTGTCAGAATGCCACACAAGGCATAGGGCTGGCGTCACTGAGATCCCAAAGCAAACTGTAGCCCTAGGAATGGGCTGCACCGAACTGGGCAGGACATTCTTTTCAAATCTCATTCAGTTCAGCTGTGGCAACAGAAGCCAGGGCCATCTCAAGCTATTTGGGGCTGTACATGAACCATGTGTGACAGACAACTTTACCACTGCCTCCTGCTTCCTAGCAGTCAAATCTGAATGAGAAACAGTGGGCAAACCACTCTTCTGCTTGAGAGGAGATAGCAAAGGTGAGGCCTGGCTTGTATTTCATATTATAATGCAATGATGGTGACATACAAGCAGGATATTAAAACCATAAATATTACAAAAGATGAGTTGGCAAACATTGTTTCATTGTCTCTGCAGAGAAATCATTGCTTATGCCCTAGACTAGGTGAGAGACCTCTGTTGTACAATGCCTTGAATTCTTTTTTTGTGGTATACACTATCATTTTCATGAATCAATACATTATTTGAAAGATTATTTGTTTCTTATTGGTGCTCAAATATGTGAAGTTAATTTTATAAGTGTAAAGATTCTTCTGTCTTCTCTTCAGTACATTTTTCTTCTCCTTCCCTTCTTCTCTCTTTCTTTTTCTTTATGAATAATTTAGTCATAAGGGTAGGCCAAATCGCTCACAGGATTAAAGTGCCTGCAAGCAGACATAGGGGCCAGTGGCTCAATTCCCTGGCCTGCTGTGCCAGCCCACACCCAGGGCATGCTGAGATGCCAATTGAGACTGGGTGTGGTGGTGTGGGCCTGTAATGCCAGCTCTTGGGAGGCTGTAAACAGGTGGATCACTATGAGCCCCATCTAGTAGTGAGACTCTGAACATCCTGTGGACCCTTCCCTAAAATATAAAAAAGAAAAGAAAAGAAAAAAAAAAACAAAGCAAAAAATTTAGTCCTAAAGTCATTAGGTCAGACAAAGTTAAATCAGTGTCCATAATGGAAAGAGGGCTTGGATGTCAGAGTCCCTGGTTGTGTTGGGGGCATCTGCACCCGACTACAACTAAAGAACATGTTCATTTAACTTGTGTTCCATGGTAGGAAGCTCTTGGCCTACTCTGCTGTTTTGAGAATGGAAAGTAGCCCATCAAGTTATGAATGTCAGAAAATAGTTGATTTTTTCTGTGTTTCCACAAGGTCTTGTAGTTCTGTGCAGATGAATCATGGCTTAGTTTACTTCGATGGGCAGTGGTATCTAGTTAAATTTTTGACAAGATATTTGTGAGTTATAAAAGATGTATGTATTTCTGTGTAATTAGTAATAATAGTAGTAGCAGTAGTGGTAGTAGAAAGACTACAACCTTTGAAATTAGACAGATTCTGCTTCAAACTTCAGTTTCCTCAGTCATAAAATGGGGTGGGTAATAAGTGCTGGTGGAACTGTAGTGATTACATGACACAAACTGTGTATAGTCACCCGTTATGGATGCGTGACACAGATGTTCAAAGACAGAGGTGCATCGTAGTTGTGTGTATGTGCTTTTGACACAGCAGCATGTGGAGGTCAGTGGGTTCCTTTTCAAAAGGGTATTTTTAAAATGCATCCAAATACATAGGCCTACAAAGAGACCCAATTATACTGAAGTACAGTCTTCAAAATATTAGTTCACACATTTGAGACACAGTGATTCATGTCCATTTTGATATATTCAACAAGATGATCTAGTGATGATCTAATAACAGCCATAATTATTAAGGAAAGATGACTATAAATTATATATCTGGATATTATGAACAACTAATGTAATACGAACAAACCTATGACATTTTCTGGCAACAATGACAGAAACACTTCTCAGAATCTTGTGGCCTGCTTCATTCTGTTGGTGCTGAGCATTCTGCTTGCAATGCACTGTCTCTTCTGGGCTTTGCTCTGCTACTATAATAAAAATAAAAAACATTTTTTTCCATCAAAAATAAATAAAATGCTGAATGTTAATAAGAAGGTAGTGGCAAAAATGCCAACCTTTACCCATCTAAATTTCCAGACCTCTGAATTCTTTCCAGAAATCTATTCTTGGAGCTCAGGGTAAAACTCTTACTCCGAGAAGATATTCCTTTATCCAAATATTTCCATTCCTTACTTTTGATAAAAGTAAGAAAATAGAGTCTCTGAGGATGGCTTGTGCCCTCCAGCTGCCATATGGACATATCCTCATCTTGGGATTCTGGAGGCAGTGCCTAGGGCCACCAGTGTCACTCCATCATATGTTTGGTTTGTTGGTGTATGAAATGGAGGAACCTGTGTGTGCTTAGACCTGAAAAGTCCTTTCATATGTTCAAATGCATGTTCTCTGAATGTATAGAAAGGATCCACATGTGTGGATATAAAGCCAAAATCCCTTAGTTTGTCATTTCCATCACTGACTGTGCCACGTGGGCTTGTTGCTGAGGAAACTCTAACATAGCCAGAGCAACTTGTGCTTACAAAAATGATCTCTCTTGCCTCCAGCAAGCTATTTGTCCTCTGAACTTTATTTATAAACACTCCCACAGTTAAGGCATCTGTTTCTTCATGTTAATTTCCCCATCACCAGTCTTCATAGCTTGGAAAGAGTTGCAGCCTGCAGGTAAGCCAAGAGAGAGGAGCAGGTTAGGAAGAGAGCTAGACTGTAAAAGTAAGGCTTACCGCAGGTGCCGTGGAAAAGGCAGATGGAAATGCAGAGGGGAGCCCCATTTCATTCCTGACCTCCCCTGGAGGCTCAGGGGTAGGAGAGACTTGGCAACTTGGAAATGAGTGCCTGCATGATTATGCCTCTGGTCAGGCCACAGAAACAAATGAGGTAGAGAAATTAAGAATCAAGGAAGAAAAGAAAAGCTGGCTTGATGTGGGGGAGAAAATAAGGTGCAAAGGCTGGAATAAAATGTCTTCTTGCTTTTATCATTGAAAAGGATAAATAACATGCATGGTTTCTTTCTGCTTGGAAGTTGGCTCAAAAAGAATAATTAAAAAACAACATGAATCTTGGAAGTTGGCTGCTACTGTTGTTTCTTTGGCTATGTTGATCCACTTGCAGGGCTCTTTACAAACTCCCTGATGCCTCTTTTGGGGTGAAGTGTGGAGGAAACTAGGTCACTTGGAAGCAAAAACAAAGAAAGGAAGGAAGAATAGAAGTAGTTCTGTGCTGGCTTTTGAGGCAGGCTGGAAATCACCAATGAGATGGCCGAGCAAGGATTCCCTGAGGTTGACTCCTTGATGTATCACATTAACAGTGGAAATTGTCCACTGAGAGAGCAGAAGGAGAGAATTGCAGTGTGTTAGGAAGTGATCATAGCTATTCAAGCAGAATTTCCCCCTCTAAGACATCAGGAACCAGCAGTGTTCTAAGGCCACTGGTTAGAAGAAGGAAGAAGGATGGCAAAATGATCAATTAATTAAAGATGAAGGTTGGTTTCTAAAAATCAGATGCATAATAATGAAACCCATCAGCCACCTTGGCAGAAAGGGAATTATACTAAATACTTAGAACCAGCATTAAGGCCTCTGTCAGGCTACTTTTCTTCATAAAGCCTTGTAATCGTACTTAACTTTGGCTAAAATCTTATATCTAGCTTTTGTGGTTCAAGACAGTAAAGCATCAAGCCTCTGGGAATGACAATGTGTTTATCTGTGAAACAACACTTCCCTAGCAATCAGTTATAACTCTACTTGGCTCAAGGACACATTGTGTAGCAGAAGTGGGCGCCTTGCGTGATAAAAGAATGGAAGGGGAGACTCGGCACCCCTGGCACTGGGATCTTGTCTCTACTTCTATTTCTTTCAATAATATTGCTCTTTTCTGTAGATAAAAGCCTCCCTCCTCGGGGTGGAATTGGAAGAATTTAAAGAAAGGAAGAGAGAAGGAGAAAAACAGAATTGCCTGTAATGTTACTACCTGGAGCTGCTGCTGGTGAACAGCTTCTTTATTCTCTTTTCTTACTTTCAATTTCATGTTTAAAATTATAGGCTGGACTACAATGGTTTAATAGCTGTTTTTCTTAGAAGGGAAAGAAGCTAATGGAGGCTGATCTGTGGGTCTCAGTTTGTTCATTGTTCCGTGTAGCACGCCATATTGTCACTTGGTGACTTGCTTGTCCTCCCTATTTGGACAGCGAACAACTTGCTTGTTCCAGCAGTTGGACCCTTCTCCTTGGAGCCTACTTGATCTTTTATATGATGCTCTCATCACACTATGAGTTCTGTAAATTGAGCACTCATACTCTTTTTCCAGTGGTTATTTTGTTTTAAACACATGGTTTCAAATCCCTACTTTGGGTCAGGGCTAATTCTAGGCTTTTTAACGTACTTCACTTCTTGAATTCTGTTGATTTTTATATTCCCAGATTCAGGTCAGTGACTGGAATGCAGAAGAGTGAGTAGGAAGGTATTTTAGAAGGAATGTGGACCCGGTGATTGGACTGGGTCTAGATCTCAGCCTTTCTGTCCAGCTAAGTGACTTGGGTCAAGGCTTAAACTTTATAAATATCAGTGTCCTTATCTATAAAATGAGTATATACAATCATCAACAGACACTTGTGAAACATGTAAAACCATGACATATGTTCCTAATATGTGAAATAAATAATTGAAGAAAGAAAGAAGGCCTGATTGGAATCCAAGGAAGCAAGTCAAGGGCTTCTGTAGGTGTTCAAGTGGCAAGCGAGGAGGAACCTTGGCTCCACCTTCCAGCCCTGTACCTGCACTCTCTCACTTCAAATTTGAGTTTGGGTGATATCTTAATTAGGCTATTGAATTTGGGATATGGGTTTAAGCTGATATGCTTGATATGCTCCCTGTCTGAAAACTATTTGCATTCAACATCAAATTTCTAATTGTACAGTTTAAATGCTACTTTGTATAATTTCAGAGTGTCCATACTTTCCCCTGAAGCCCATTTGTGGACCCTATGCCACTCATTAAGGACACCTTATGACTCCATAAATATTGGTTGTGAGGTCACAGAGACAGTACATAAGAGTTTTGGCCTCAAATGCTTTCTATTTATAAGCAAGTCAGGTACCATTTTAATAATCAAAACACGAAGTAATTATTGTATGGACTCTAATGATACCAGTATGAATGGAAAAAAAGCAAAAAAGCAGTTCCAGAGGCTTTAAATGGTGAAAATTTAGCATGATGAGGTCTAACCTGCTCTAGTAGAGGGAAAGGAGGAACGAAAGAACAATTCTGAGTTTCTAAAGTTTGAACCTTAACATCCAAGGTCGTGATACTTCCTTTGGGATATATAGGCAGCAGAGAGAAGAGCTGGATCTCTAGGGAACAGATTTACATTTGATTTTAGTTACAGTGCATTTTGGGCGAAAGGGAAGAAATTAGGGCGAAGGAATTCCCTCCAGACAGGTGCAAACGAAAAATTCTGTAGGAAAATGGTTCATTCTGGTATTATGGCAATTCTATGATGATTAGGAAATAATTGGGGCCAGAACTTATTTAGACATTTTCACTGGATTTAAGTTCGGGGAACCCACAAGGTACATAAGTTGCCCGAGGGAGGTGATGTAGAGAAAAGTGACAGAGGACCAAGTTTTGCATCTTGAAATGAGCCCACATCTAGGGGAGGGAGAAAGAAGTAAGCTGAGCAAATGGGCTACAAGGAGGGGGAGAGAGAGAGAGAGACAGAGAGAGAGAGAGAAAAAGAGGGAAGAGTCAGGAGACACCTCACCATAGAATGGACAGCCAAGCCAGGCAGGGAATGAGGACACACGAATATCTCAAAAGACTTAAACAGATGGAGACCAAGAGGGAGACCCCTCGTCTTATCGATGGTGAGGCAGCCTCTGGTAAGATGCAAGCTGAGCTCCAGCCCAGGAGAAGGGACAGCACAGGGAATTCAGAGTTTGTTTGAGCTTTTGTCTGGATGACTAAGAAAATCAGTGAATTATCTGACAGTCTATTAGAGATCAGACTGTGTTTTCTGCATCAGACAGATGGGAACCCCAGATAGAATTTAAATCCAGTTTCTAGGACTTTTTTTCAAATTACATTTTTTAATGTATTTAATGCAGGGTGTACAGGATCTCACTACACAGATAGGACTCGTAGTGATCCTCCTCTCAGCCTCCCAAGCACTGGGATTACAGGCGCATGCCACCACGCCCAGTCTCAGTTGCTGTCTTAGCTCGCCCTGGGGCTGGGCCAGCACAGCATGCCATGGATCATACCCCTGTCCCTTTGTCTGCCTAACCGGCACTTTAATCCACTGAGCTATCTGGCCGGCCCCTTCAAATTACAGTTTTGTATACTAGAGTTTGTGGCTACTCTACTGAATCTCCATGGTTGGAACCACACTAGTTTGTGCAAAGGCACATTGAGAGGTGCACTTTGAAGTCTTTGAAGCTTTCTTTTTCACTCTTATTTGCTTCTCCTCATGAGGGAGAGAAGTAGGCACCAAAGTTCTCATTTTACATATGAGAAAGCTGAAGTCTGAAGAGACTGAGAAATGCTTTAAAAGTGACAGAGTTGATATGTAGCCATGCAAGAATGCCAAGCTAAGAATTTGGACTCATGATTCTGTACTTCTTCAACACCAGAACTCCTTTTAAGGATGGGCTGAGGAGTTCTAATTATCCCTTCAGAAGTCTGCTCTTGTTTTTATCTTCCTGGTTACACAATCTATGTTGCAGAATCTCATGGATCCTTTGGCTTAAAGCATTACAAGTTGTACTGATAGATTACAGTGAAACAGGAGGGTGCTGTGTGTGCATATGTATGTGTGCAAGCACATGGCCTCACATTTGTGTGCATGGATTGAGGTGGAAGAACACTTCTGTTTGTAAACAATTTGGTTGGTAAAAAAAAAAAAAATTCAATAAAATTTGCCTAGTATTCACAAATTCCACATCAGTTGATAAACATGACCATGACCATCTGCCCCACACAAACACAAATGCAATCATCTTCCCTAAACTCTTAAAACAAATTAAATTAGAACACTGAGGTACTATTGTCATATAATTTTGTGAGATAGGGCTATGATTATGACACTCACTTTAAATTAAGCTTTGGACTGACAACATGGCTCTAGGTTCCATGCTGAACCTCATACTCTTAAGAGTCTGCTCTTTAGAGCTTCAGCCTTGATTTCCCAAACCAGCATTTCCTTAGGGTAGATCCTGGAACTTCACATTTTAAGCTCCATTGAAGGTTCTGCTGTCAATTGAAGGATGAAGACCACAAATCACTGAAATCAAATCCATACCCAGGCAGGAAGTATGTGGAATTCTCCAGTGAACTGGTAAATGTTCTCTGTGAGTGTAACATTTTGCACACCCACCTTTTCCCTTTGTGAGACAGATTGTCCAAAAAGCTTTGGCTCATTTATTCATCAATTCATTAAACAGAATGTTAATGGAAGCTCACTGTGGGCCAAGCATTGTTCTAGTGCTATGTGTTAGTTTTAGGTCTAACATCTCACCCAAAGCCTCATGTGTTTAGGTGATTGGCTCATGGGGCTGTTATAGTGATCGATGGAGTCATCCTTAAATCTTTCCATGATTCTGGTTGCAAAGTGAATGGGATGCGAACAGAATCAAATTTCCCCATATGGTTAGTATTGAAGCTAATCATTTAATTTGATTTGGCTCTTGTCCAATTTGTTTGTAAGCAGCATCATGGAAAGAATAAAATCTATAAAGTGAGGCACCTCTGGCATGAGGATCACACTTCCTCTAGATCTCAGTAGCTGACTATGCAGTTAGGAGACAGGACATGATTGGAGGTACATCACTGGCAATGTGGCCTGGAAGGATGTGCTCTTGTCCCCAGCTACTCACTTTGTACTGTGACTCCTGGCCGCCATGGGATGAATGGCTTTCCTCCACAATGCCCTACCACCATATGTGTCTGCCTTGGAGCCAGCTAACTTTGGGTTGAGCCTCCAGGAAACTGGGACATATAAACATTCTGTCCTTTAAGTCGTGGGTGTCAGGTACTGTGAACCAGTAAGAGGAAAGTCACCAGTAAGTGACTGAGGCACTAGGGAAACATGGAGCTTATATTCTATATGAAGGAGGCTTGCAATGATCAGTCAAATGTATAACATGTCAAGCAGGGATAAGTGCTATGAAAAAAACATTGTAGGGTAGAAGTATAGATGGTGGAAGCTGAATGGACTTAGAATAAATCAGTGACTTTAGGCAGGTCTTACAAGATCTCCATGGTAAAGTAGACAGAGATGTGAATGAATGAATGGTGGTACAAATGTAGATAAAAGGGGAAAGTGTCCTAGGCAAAGAAAAACAGCACATGAAAAGGCCTTGGGGTGGGAGGAGTTTGGAAGTGTGAAGGTTCATTGAGAAAGTCGGAGTATTTAGAACCCAAGGGTGATGGAGAAGTTGGGGGAAACATAGGTCCCAGGAGAAACCAGAAAAGGGTCATACAGGGCTTTCCAGGTCCAGATATAGATCTTCATTTTACTGTATATAAGTTAGGATAGCTTGACATGGTAATAAATAGAGAAGGACTGTGATCTGACTTGCCTTTCAAAAGGAGAAATTTCAAAAAAAAAAGTCTGGTAGGATAGTGTTGGACACTACTGCAATAATCCAAGTAAAGGATGATGAGCCTTGGGTGAGGGCAGTTACACAAAGGTAGTAAGAAGTAGCTGAACTGTGTATGGTTTTGCTTTCCTGGAGAATTGTATTTAAAGTTCTGGGACTAGATGAACTTACCTAGGCAAGATGTAGAACCAAAGCAGACAAAAGACACAAGGAGTGCTCTGGGCCATTCCAAAGTTTAGAATAGAAATAAATGAGGTGAATTCAGGGAGGGGACAGGAAAGGAGCTACCAGTAAGTTGAGAACTATGTCAAATGCTGATGAGACACTGAATTAGGTGACATGGAGGGCCAACTAGGATGTTGCTGCCAGTGACCAGAAAGAGGAAACTTTCAGAGGAGTGGCTGAGGCTGGAAGCCTGACTGCAAAAGAATTCAGAAGGCTGGGAGAAGAGAAAGCAGAGATATCAAGCTTATTTTAGTTTGAATATAAAGTAGAAGTAGAATGGTAGATGGGAGCAGCAGTGGAGTCAGAAGAGTATGTTAAAGTGGGCAACAGTGCAGGATGTTTCTGTGCAGATGGCTCTACTTTTTCTGCAGGGTAATTGTTGACTGTGGGAGAGGCATCACAGAGCAGGTGAGGGCTAATGGGAGTTTAGGCTATAAGGGGAAGGACTAGCCTTAGGGGCCTTACAGGAAGGTCTTTCACATGGGAATGAGGCAGAGGGAGGAGATTCAGGGAGGTGAAGAGTGCTGGTAGTGGGCTACTCTGGTAACTCACTTTGGATGACTTTCCATTTGACAAGAAGGAAGGCCATGAGCTGAGGGAAGAAGAGTTTTCTACTTTATTTTACTTCATTCAATGGCCAAGAAGTTTAATTTAAAAAATTATCTTGGTAGGGTTTTCTTTTAGAGTCATCAGTAATTACTGCAACATATGTGTATGCATGGATGACACAGACAAAGGAACTACAGAATAATGTACAGGACTACAAGATAAACCCTGAGAGGACTTCACTGACCACATAGGAAATATAAAGTTCATGTGTTGGTATATAAGTCTTGATCTATCTAGGTCTTAACCATCCAGCAGAAAAGTATAAAAATGAGGTATACATCGCGGGGCCATAATATTAAGCTGAGCTGTAAATGGCTATGGTCGACAACTTCTTTGAATAACTCACTATGGTTGCAGAATGCTGGACTGTGTTGGATTGTGGTGTCGAGTTCAAGAACCTAAGGTAGTTGAATGACAATGGAGTGCCCAATTTTGACAGGTGTAGACAAAGGAAGGGTTGTAGAAAGAAAAAATCAGGATGTGTGTGTATGGACAGTACAGTTGGGATAGATAACGCTGCGCTTCTACATAATTCTATGAGAGGCAAGATCTGCACTAATGGTGGTTGGACAGGATATTATGTCAGCTTTTAGTACTATGGTCATCCACTAGGTAAATAATTATTGAATTTTTGATATAATTCAGGTATAAAAAATAAGATAAGTAAGCAGCTACACTCCTAATTCACTGATAAGAGATATCTGCTAAAATAATATCTGTAAATATAATATCATGTATGCACCTTGTACAATACCAAAACATTATGAAAACAGTTTGCAATGTATTAATTCATCGAATGTGTATGGTTAAGGTGTCTTGAAACTGTCTGATTGACATTTGTACTTTAATAAAATAAAAATAAATGAAAAAAAAACAAAAGCAAAACCAAAAAGCATATGTGTATGACTTCTCAAATATAGCCTGTTTTGGGGGAAAGGGCTTCAGCAATTTCAGGCATGCACGATCTTTGAGGATATTTTCTTCATAAAGAACCATGCACTGGTCTCAGTTGATGACAAACATTCTGAAAATTCACCCCTCACACCTTAAGGGAAACATCAAATAGTGCCTTGTGAATATAGTAATTAAAAATATGTTTTCCCTTCTGGTCTATGGCTCGTTTACGTTTTCAGACAGGATGGTATTCATCTCATTCATTTTCAGTTCAGAAATATTAATACAAGAAGTGATCAAGAAATCTGTCTCATTTCCTTATGTGTTTAAATTTTCTTTTCTCCTACTGACCCTTCAGCAGATATCATTGCCTTATTTTTCCTAATATAATGATTGTCAAAGTAGTACATGCATCAGAGTACTCTGGGGAATTGTTAGGACTCAGAGCACTGGCCACATGCCCAGAACATCTGTGCACACAGGCCTGGGGTGGAGAGTGAGAAGCTGTTCTTCTACAAAGTGATGCTGGTACTCCTGGCGTGAGGATCACACTTCCAGAACTGCTGCCCTAATAGATTCTATAGTCTACTTGTTTCTGGCAGCGTTTTAGGGATGGCCAAGCAGCTGCAAGACCTCTCTCTGGACCTGCAGGAGTGATGGGGAGGATGACACAGAGGAGAATGGCTCACCAGCTGTCTCCACCCCTCTCTCTTGCCCACAGAAGCTCCTGAGCTACCCCTGACAGAGGAGACCCTGGGCTGGGTGGACCTTTGGTCTCCCCTGCACAGCATCTCTGATAAGACTTGTGTCTGTCCTTGTCCAAAAGCAGTCATGACTGCAGCATCCCCAGGGTGCTTTCCTGTTTCAAGTCTTGATCCCTCGTGCCCCTTCCCACCCTCCTCTCACCCAAATCGCCTTTCCCTGTTCAGATCCCTGATCTCTGGCTGTCCCTTGTCTGCTGCCAGTTGCTCCCAGCAAGCATTCGGTGCAGGATGGATGGGCCTTCATAATAACCCTGGCAGGCCACTGTGGACCAGGGCCTCCTCTTTGAATCTGATGTGCCTTTGATTTCTAGACAGATTAGCAGCACACAGAAGCAAAGCCCACGTAAAAGGCTGGAGTGAAAGGACCAGCTCTCCACATGACACATGCCTGTAGTACAGCATGACTGACAGGTAAAGAGAAAATCTATTTGCAGTGCCCAGCAAGCTAGATGGTCATTCTGAAGAGCTTGCACAGCCTAAAAATACCACAAAGGGTGAGAGCGAGAGAAAGGAAACTTTAGCACGGAATATTTTCAAGAAATTAAAAATAGAAAGGCTTTTGGTAAATAAGATTCACCAGTTGCTTTCTCCCTCACCACCCATAAGGTTTTTAAGATTCTCAGCAGTCAGTAGCCAGTGTGACAGAAACAGTGACATTATTTCTGGGAACAGAGTCAGGTCACCAATAGAGGGACAGCAAGTGTGGAGAGACAGAAATGCACGTGGTAGGCTGCATTGATTGGGATCAACAGTAAACCTGTCTGGAAATTAATGAGATCCAATAGATGTGGGGTTTGCCTCTGATTAGATGAACCACTTTGTCAGGCTTGCTTAAGCTCAGTCTCAAATCAGCAAGATTGTATAGTGTGCAAGCAGGACACTGATTCTGCTCCCCTTCTTGTTAGGATGCTGGTGTGCAGCTGCAGGTCTCTTGTACTGCCTTCACCCCTTTCCTCTCTCACTGCCTGCAGTCCCTTCATTCATTTTAAGCACTGACAGATACATGGTTTGGTTTGGTTTTGTTCTGGCTCCCCTTTTCAGGAAAAGCCTGGATTAGTGGAATAAACAAATGCCCTCCCTGTGAATGAACTGCCTAGACAAAGGGCCTCACAGGTGAATAAATTTGGCCCAGGACTGGCAAGATCCTGCGGCAAAGGAAGAAAGGTCATGTCAGCGGACTCTGGAAGATTTACTTTGTTCTGTTGTTCAGGCTGAGGAGGAAACACCTGAAAAAAGACCAGGAATGCACAGTGGAGGAAACTAGGTTTCTGTCCTCTAATGGACTGCAAGATTCTGTGCTTCAGGGACTGCCCTACTGGGAGGTGCTTGGAATGGGGGCTGTTCTCAGAAGGACAGTTCACTATGGGACTAAAGGCAGAAATACAGACTGCAGGCTCTGCAGCCATCTGATTTGTTTTCTAGTTCCTCCATCACAGCTGATACAGGGATCAGAAACTCAGTAAGTGTTTTCTGATTGAATAAATGGATTATGGACTGGTTTGACATCATGCCAAATTATGGTGCTCACATCACCAAGGCTGTTGCATTTGGCTGAAGGTTTTTCAGTGGGGGTACAATGGACCATTTTAGGGTATTCTGAGGACTGACTTGTGTCAAGCTACCAACTGCATGCCAGCAGTCAGGGTCACCTCCACCCAGAGAGACATGGGGCAGAGCCACCATGTCAGTGGTGTTACACATCCAAGCATGACCTTTAGCTGCCCTCACAATCTGGCCCTGTCTGACTTAGCCTGTGAACACTATTATCAGGTCTATGTGCATTTGAAAATGCCTCCTCTGATAGATATATTGAGTTGATAAATAAAGGTTGCTGAATGTCTATTGTTCTCAAATAATTTCAGAAGACTCCATGCCATGAAAGATATTCTTTCATATGAAATGCATTTAAAACTTTGAGGGCATATGGAGGTATTGGGTAGACAGAGAAGCTTGATCAACTCTGATGGAGTTGATTTTGGTGATGGAAGACTGGCTCTGGGGACCTTCTAGTGTCCTTCGGGCAGCTTTAGGTGGATTCAGTGTTAAATTTAGCAAAGAAGGCTCTCTCCATGGTAGAATATTAAAGTTCCTTTCCATGACTGAATATCCATGATTTCAAGAGTAACAGTCATTAGGAATATGAGGTAAGAGAACAGCACTGAACATTTTTAATGTGTTTAACATGGTGTTAGGTACCTTATATACATAAACATATTTAATGAAAATATTCTTGTTAATTGAGTATTAAAGCTATATATTTTCATTTAAGGAAATTAAGGTTCAAAGCAATTTTTCACCAGAAAGCCAATTTTAGGCATGTTATTTTGACTATAAAAGTTGTGCTTGACTTATAATACCACATACCGTACTACCAACTCGATTATCGCAGAGAGCTCAGGAGCTAAGTCAGACTGCTAGGGTATGAGAGTACTGAGTAACCAGAGGAGAGATGACACAGTAGCCTTAATACACAACACGAAGCTGAACATATTACCTCCAATGATCAGAGAAGCCATAACAAAGTGAACAACAGCAGCATTCTACTAAGAAACCACAAATCGTGAAAACTAAGCCAAGAAGTAATGTTTGCCTCTTCCTAAATCCTAACTGCTGCTTCCAACCTTCTTTTTTTGCGTTTATTACATGGGATACAGGGTGTACAGGGTCTCACTACACAGACTGGATTCATAGTGATCCTACTGTTTTCAGCCTCCCAAGAGCCAGGATTACAACACATGCCACCACTCCCAGTCTCAATCACTGTCTCAGCACACCCCAGGGGTGGGGCTGGCATGGAAAGCTGGGGATCAAACCCCAGCCACTGCGCTCTGCCTGAGCAGCACCTTCAGCCCGCTGAGATATCAGGCCAGCCCTCCTTCCAATCTTCTTAAATTCACTTTTTGAATAACAGCTTTCTGTGGTGCCGAAATGGCTCCTTTAACATTTTCAGAATGATGGAATTAAAAAAAAAAAGAGCCACAGACTTCTTTTCAGGTGTCCTTGTGTATAAAGCAAGGACAAATAGATGGAAATTTAAAGAAGGAGAATTCAATCTAAAAGGAAGGAAGAATTTTGTAACAAAGGACCTGCATGATAGACTCTTTCAGGTTAAGTTAAATTATTTTCCTTGCATGTTTTGAAAGAGAAGCTTGGAAATATTTTGGTGTTTTGATTCATTTTGAACCGGACCATTGCCAAGGGCCTCAAAAGAGTTGACAATTCTTGACATATGGAACCAACAAGGAAATGACCAATAGTTATCTGGATGCTGTGACTTTCCTAACCTGTTGTCACACAACATCTTTGCTTCATTTGAACATCATCTCCATCATTATTGATGGAAGCTGTAGTGTGCCTTAATCCAGCTTCACACAGAGACACATTTAGCTCTGATCTGAGCCAATTCTAGTCTATGATTCAGTGTCAAAAGGACTTTGAGGATGAAACACAGCCAAATGAATACATATGCATGGTTCTACTGGAGGTATGGGAGATTCAAAGGAAAGACTGGATGGGAATTGTGCAGAGACAAGACTTTCATATATGCTGGAAATAGTGAGTGTTCCTTGTTGAAGGCATCCAAGCTCTGGTCAGCTATAAATGGAGTAATGAAGGGCACAGTTGTCGTGTGAGAGGTTGGATCATTTCCTCTTTAAGGTCCCTTCTGATGAAATACCTTGGTTTTTAACGTGAAACCATTTAACAACATGAGTTCTGCTCTGCCAACCCTTTAAAATGAGGAAAAGCCTTAGCAGTTTTGTCCAAGTAATGCATTTATGCTGATGGAATTTGCATTAACCTTATGAATCAGCAATCCACCCCTGTGTATGGACCCAACATTCATAGGAGTTCTTATATTCTCCAGAAAATATGTTTAAGAATCCTCATGCAACTTTTATTCATAATAGCTCCAAACTGGAAAAGTTCTATAATGTTCATCAATTGTAGAATGGTAAGTAAAATGTGATTTATTCACATGATGGAATACCATATAGTAATGAAAGTAGTGATTATTAATTTATTACACAACATTAATATGTCTCATAGACATAACATTAAGTGAAAGAATAGGTACCAGAAGACAGATGCTGCATAGTTCCACTTATATGAAAGCCCTAAATAGCAAAAATAATCTGTAGTGAGAGAAATATGAGCACTGATTTTCTTTTTTAAAAAAATGTATTCATTTTAATGAGAAAAATAGGCAAAATAGCAATGAAACAATTTCAAAACGAGTTATTAGGACAGTTACGATAATTGATACATTGCATATTGTTGTCTTCATAGTAGTTATTCAGAGGACAAGATGCAGATGTGACATCTTGTCTAAACATTATTAGTACAAACTTTTCTTCTCATAGAACTAAGAGAAAGTAGCTTGTATATTTAACCCAACTATCTTGCATATACATATATTTATAGCAAAATTGTCCTTTATTTGTACCCCCCTTTTTTGTTTTGTTTTGTCAGAGATGGGTGTTCCATTGCTGTTAGAGAAGCTATATTTGGAGAAGTCTTTAAAGTGCCTTTTCATACTTGATGCCAGTCCAAATATTATAGGTACCTGCATTCAGCAAAATAGCCCAATATAGACCAAAGTCCATAATAGTAGTGAATTACCAGCACAACTGGCAATTGTCTGAGGTTGTTGACTTGAGCCTTTTACAGCTCAGCATATTAATATAACTTTACTTTTTATACCTTGTGCTTACACTTTTCTGCTGGATGGTTAAGACCAGGTTAAAGTAAGACCTATATAACTAAAAATGTAACTTTTGCTATCTGATAAGGTCAGTCAAATCCCCTCAGGATTTACCCTGGAACCATGTACAATACCGTGTGGATTTTTTGTCAGTGTCAGCCATCTCGATGAATCATAGCCAATGCTTGATCAGTTTTCTCTGTGTGAAAGCCTGAGAGAATATTTTTTTCTCCATGTGACTCTCCTTAGGCACACTATGCATTGTTGATCACTTTCCTCTGTGGCCCCATATTCTCCTTGATCAGAAAATTTGGGACACCACTGAGTTACAGGATGTCACAGCAGAGGTTCTCTTATGTCATGAGTCCTCACTGACCTTGAAGGGTTAGGACCAAAATATTGGTTATCATTTTAGCCCATCTATCTGTCTAATTTTTGGTCTGCAAACTTTAGTTGTTAAACATCCAGAAGAGAAGCTTAATGATACTATTATCCTATAACAGAGGCAGTTAAGCTTAACATCACTATGATTATCTTTCAGGGGGAGAATATTTACTAAAATTGGGCATGAAGGCAATTTTGAGATTGCTGAAAACATTCTGTGCCTTGTGGTGGTGGTGAACAAATATAAAATTTCATGGTATCATGATTTTTTTCATTTTACTATATCTAAGTTATATTTCAATTTAAAAAAAATAAAAAAACAAAGAGAATAGTTTCTTTTCCATGATGACTTACTAATACTCTGAATTTTACCAGCATTCCATGTTAAAGGAGAATATTCTATTTTCTTGCTTTGATAAATAACAGAAATTATTGTACTGGTACTGGCATAACCGTCAATTATGGGAGCTACTCAACAAAACATATTATTATATGGATTTCAAAATACCCTAAATCAAATTTTGGCTTCCAGATCTAAGTTCTCCTTCCAGCTCCACTGTTTATTAGTTGTGTGTACTTGATGCTTTTGTGTTTGGGGGCCTCAATTTTCTGATGACTAAGACAGACTGCCTTTTGTTCATTTGACAAATATTTATTGAGTGCCTATTATATGCCATGCACTGAGTTAGGCATGTTTGGGAAATAGATAAATCAGAGTCTGACAGACTTGAGAGTTTTGATGAAAGCCATACATGTAAAATCACATAATGGTTGAGAGCTGTACTACTGATGCAAGAACATGTTATGAGGGCATGACAATTACAGTCATTGCTGCACTCAGAACAAGGTGATTCTTTACCCCAGGAAATTAGTACTTTTGTTAAAATATTATCCTCAGTCTTCTGTGTATATAGACATCTGCACCTAATTGAAAAAATTGAGTCTATACTGAATTTTTCAATTTGAAAATTTCCTTTAAATATTAGTGTGTTATGAATTTTAAAAGACAACGTATAGTTTAGTGAGTTGCATACAATATAGTTGTTCACATACTGAAAAACCACAAAATGAGTAAATAAGTCACAAATGGAAAAAGAAAGTATAGCATGACAGCAATTTATAGAAATTTAAAACATATAAAGGAATACTATGCTTCAGAATACACACGAGGACGTGTGATTAAAATCAAACCACGACTGCCTGCAATCAATATAAAATTGTAGGAACATGTGTCTTAGATTGAGTGTCCCCACAGCTGAGCTCAAGACCCTTTGGCTCACAGTGTTTATGGGGAATAGTTAGACAGGAAAAAGAAAACGAAGAAACCAACAAAAGGTGTTTTATTGAGGTCTCTGCTATAGACCAAAGGGCTCAACTCTACTGGGAACTCTTTTTAAGATAAAGACTTTGTATATGCCATTGGTCCCATCTCTGAAGATTCTGATCTCATAGAGTCAATTAACATTAGAAAAAAAAATTCCAGAATGTTTCAAAAAGTAAAACTTGAATTTGCTGTGTGTTTAGCACTATGCTGAATGCATGTGAATGAAGCAACGTGCAGGTGCACCTGGCACAGCCTGCCACCATTGCACAAGGCCTCGGTCTCTCCAGCTCTCATTGAGCACCATTTGCCTCAAGTCTCACTCACAGTAGGCCTAGGATATGTGCCTCTGTGTAGAACATGCACACACATCTTTATCTTGTCATTATTCCTTAAGCAATGATGGCTAATACTATATAGCACTTGTATCAGATAGTGCAAATCATTGAGAGGAAGTCTGAAGTGTACAGGAAGATGTGTATAGGTTAAATACTCATAATATGTAATTTTATATATGTTCTGGTTTATGTCTCCATGTCCTTCCATAGGTGGATCTTGGGGGAGCGACTGGATTATGAAGGAGCATGGCCACTAATGAATTCATAATTCAGTGTGACTTGGGTGATAAAGCCTGGTAGGAGGAGGTGGCTCACTGGGGATGTGACCGAGAAGAGTCTTTCTCTCCTCTTCCCTTGAATGTCTCTATGCTTCCTGCCTGCCATGCCATGAGCAAGCCTTGTCTCCATGCCCCTCTGCCATGCTGTCCAGCTTTGGAGCCAACTGACTGTGGACTGAAGCCTCAATAAACTGCGAGCCAAAATGAACTTCTTTCTTTAAGCTGTGGGTGTCAGGTATTGTGTCTTAGCTATGAGAAAGTGACTAAGATGATCTGAACATCTATAGATTTTGGTCACTATGGGAGGGAGCATCTCAGAACCAATAAGGGATGACTATACTCTGTGTCTGTCCTTGTAGGTAGCTGTTTCCCTCAGAAACTTTCATTTCTCCACATTTCCTTCAGGTAAGCATTGAATGTATTTCTCTTTTCTTTTTCTTTTTGTTTGTTTTGTGACAGGTTCTTGCTAAGCAGTTCAGGCTGCACTTGAACTCACTCAGCAGCTCAGGCTGGATAAAATTTGCAGTAATCTTCCTGCCTCTGCTTTGAATGTACTATTGAGAGTTTTGTGGACAGCTTCTACTGAGAATTGACCTGGGCCCTAGAGGTAGAATATGCCAAGGTGGTGAAACCAAAGGGGGTCTGAGGGTATGTGGCATGGGACACCTGTCACATCTTTGCTAAGTCTTTACACCTAGAAAAATAGGGAAACAAATAAGATAAAGAAGGATACTGGAAGGAGCTTCATTTGATTCTATAATGTTTCATTTCTCAGGAAAACATGAAAATATGGTAAAATGTGAATGTTCAGCAAAGCTAGATGGCAGGTGTAGGGTGTTCACTATATTATTCTTGATACTTTTCTATATTCTTCAACTATGTCAAATTAAAAAATTAGGTTGCATCAGCATTAATTTGTTTCAGGAGAGCTCTGATTGAATAATTATGCAGAGCAGTTATGTGTCAAATAGTAATATAATTTGCCACTAGTTCTTAAATTAAGTTAATGTACCTAAGTGTAATTTCAATGGAATTTGACTAACAAAATATTGAGTTTTATCCAAAATGTCATGGTTTAATTTTTATTCTAGTTGAGAGATATCACTTGATAAACTTGATTGTATTTTCAGTTTTCTTACCAGAGCACTGGTAACAAACAGAGGGTGATTTATCCATTTTTCTGGCTGGAAACACTGTAACTCCAAGTAACTTGGTAATTCATTTGAGAGCTTCAGCAGTAGAAAAAGAAATAGAAGAATTCAGATCTCTAACTTCTTATTTTAACCTGAGATATCCTCCCTCTTTTAGCCATATTTTTCTAAAACTGGTTAATACAACAATCTGGGGTACAATCTGGAGTACACTTGCATGTAATTGGGTTAAAATAAGGCCATGGGTGAGGAAGACATAAGGATTATAATGTTTACACTCAAGGATTTCACAATCCAGTAAAGATATGAATAAATATGTCAGCCACTTGAGCCCATCCAGTTTTTCCATGTGTGAGGAAATGGCCACAGTGAGTTTTACCTACAGAATGTCAGCTGCAGCCACCAGCAACACACAGCTTACCAAAGCATCCACTGTATACAGGAACTGCTGCTAGCCCTGCTCATTTCCAGACTATTCCAAGGTTACCAGGTTCTTCTTCACCTTTCCTTAGATGTGTGTGCACTGTGTTTTCTTCCTTGAAGTTGCCATCTCCTTGCCCAAAGGCAATTTTTTTCACAGCAGGAGGTATTTTAAAAAGCAAGCAAACACAAGCCCAATAACCACAGTAACAACCACAAAAACCAACACAGCCCAACCTTGAAGAAACTCTTCTTCAGCAGAGTTGCTTTTGAGATTTCATGGATCCACTCAAGCCAAATATTTCAAGTGCCTGAACTTACAACTGGGACTCAAAGACTTATTTTCCGGAAGGAACTTGATGAGATGTTTAAATGGTCAAAGAGTAAATACTGTGGGTAATAGTTGTAGACCTTTGGGCTCTTGACACTTATGACTGATAAAAGATGACATTTGCACCCTTTGATTTACATGTAAAAGCCCAGTGCAAAATTACAGCTGAAGGGGATGTTTTTCATTTTGCCTCTTCTAGCTGGATGGCATTTTAATTGAGGCATTCTTATTGCACAAAGGCAAGTGGCCTGGCCTCCTTTATATACTTCAAAATCATCTCTGGACCCATGAATGATTAAATATCTGCCCCTCATTGTGGTCCCTGAGAAAAGCACCCTAATTTCCCAGACTCCTTTTTTAGAGTTGACAATGAGATTTCTTTTCATATGATATTTGATTTGTCACAGCATGTAGTATAAGAATGAAGGAGCTCAGAATTTCTATGGGACAAGGAGGATTCAGTTCCTCATGGCTCTAGTGGGGGCCCAGCCGGATGGAGTTGGGTACTCTGTATGTCTGTATGGGAACTTCTTACCACTGTTTTGTTTCTTCTCTTCTCATCACAGTCCAGCTTCTCGCTCTGCCCTATATTGCTTCCTTCCCTTTCCCCCAGCAAGGATCTATCCTGAGTACTTCCCAATAAGCTTCCAGCATACAAAACTGCAAATCAGTGCTTCCTGGGGAATTGGACCTGTGACTTTGTCTAGGAATTTTTGCTGCTCCCTTTCATGCTTTTTATATTTTAGGGAAGGGCCTACAAGGTGTTCAGGGTCTCACTACTAGATCGGACTAGTAGTGATCCACCTGTTCACAGCCTCCCAAGAGCTGGGATGACAGGCGTGTGCCACCAAGCCAAGTCCCAGTCTCAATTTCTGTCTCAGTGAGCCCTGGGGGCAGGGCTGGCATGGCAGGCCCAGAGATTGAACCCCCAGCTTATGAGCTTGCTTGCAAGTGCTTTAATACTCTCCCTTTCATGTCTTACCTGGCCCTGTGTCATAAAGCATTCAGTCAATCAAAACTTGAGTGTTGATGGTAATTTTGGACCATTTCTTGAATGTATACATGGTTTCCACTTCACTCTTAGTATTTATCTCTTTTCAGGAATGGTCTATGCAAGCCTCTTAACTGCTTTTAGACTCGTTCTTTTTTTCTCAGTCATGTTCTTCCTACTTAGTGTAAACAGAGATCTTCTTTAAGAGCATATGTGCTCTCATCTGTACAAATAGCTTCCTACTTGCTTAAAGATCTTAATGAGATTTTGACCTTCAGGCCTTCTATACCCTAGGACCCTTTACAGTGTTTCCTCATGTTTTGCCATGTGTGAAATGGACCACAAGTTGGGACCTTGATGTTTGCTCTGCTTTCAGTATTACTCTTTCACCTCCACCCATCACATGTGGTATATGTACACATAGGCACAAATTCACACTGGTGCACAAAAATATTGTTCTTCCTTAGAAGGTTCTCTGACTCTAATATCCCTCCCAGGGACCTCCACAACCTCAATTCAGTGTTCCATAGATGGAACAAGTCTTACATTGTATTTTCCAGAAGATTCCTGGGAAAATTATGTACTAGGATGTATTTCCAGGAATAACCAAGCATAAGAAGGGGAGTAGGCAAAGCTATAGTGCATTAAGTGAAGTTCCCCAGAGGGGTGGTAACTTTACTTCAGTCCCAGAAGGGAGTGCTCAAGAAGGTGGTGCTTATACCTCACTATTCTACCTCACAGAGAACTGGCCTATGTATGCATATTTAGACATTACACTTACGGAATATTATCTACCTGTAAGTCACTGATTAAGGGAAATAAGAATTTTTCCAGACATTTCAGGCTTTCTCTGGTGCAAGCACAGCTGGTCTTAGCAGCATGATAAAGAGACTGGACCGACCTCTGTCAGGAAGATATTGTCTTGTGTGCAGACTCCCAGAGACCTAGCAAATAGGTCCAGGGATTGTGGGTGGAGACTGGCACTTACCATACCAGGCTGTGATAGCCTTGTAACTTCCTATGGACCCTACCCTGAAAGGCAGTGGGCCCCCAGCCACTGAGGTATGCATGTTCACTGTGTGAATCAAAGCACAAAACAGGTTCTCAGGTGTATGTGCGTGTGTGTGTGTGTGTGTGTGTGTGTGTGTGTGTGTGACAGACAGACAGAGAGAGAGAGACAGACAGACAGACAGACAGACAGAGAGAGAGAGAGACAGAGAGAGAGACAGAATGAATGGATGAATGACTGAATGGCTGAATAGCATGCAGCTCCTAATAGGAGCCCTTGAAATAGGGACCTTTCACAGTCAGCACCAGCACACAAGCAGACAGGTGCAAGTTTTCCATGTTTGAACATAGGTTGTCTCTCTTGTGAGAGACAGCACATGCACTTGGAAAAGATGATTTTTCTGCAAGAAGTCAGAAGTACAACTCCTGCTTCATACCAAGCTAATGCCTCACAGAAGTCTTTCCTTCCCCTTCCAAAAGGTCTGGTGGTTGTAGGCAGCAGGAATAACAAACAGACTCCATGGTGGAAAATTGATGGATAACTTTGAATGTCTTTAGGTCTGAAGACAGCCAGAATTCACTGTCTGCTGTTCCTGGAAGAGATTGCTATAAATACATCCACTACTCTGACCATTGCATTTAACATTGAGGGTATGGTTTACATCTAGAGTGTCCACCAAAAATCTCTAGTGCTCAGAAGTGGGGCTTGGAAGGTGACTGGATCATAGAGTTCATAGTTAAATTTGATGTTAGGAGGTAGAGCCTTGTCAGAAGAAGCAGGTTACTGAGGACATGACTGGGAAGAGTACATGTCCTCCCAGGTTCTTCCTTTGTCTCTCTGTTACCCCACTACCATGGCATGAACAGCTTTTCTCCACTCAGCTCTTCCTCCAGTTATGCCATTTCTACCTTGCGGCCTATCAAGTGTGGACTGAGACTCCTGCAGTTGAGCCAAAATGAAGCTCTCCTGCTGTAAGTTGTGAGTGTTGAGTATTTCGTCCCAGTGATGGGAAAGTGACCAAGATAGAGGTTGAAAGGTGTAATTTCCTTGTCTAAGTCCTCAGGGACTTGCTGACAGTCTCAGAGTGGCAAGTGGCAGAGCCAGGTTGTCACCCAGAGCTGGAGACTCTTGCTTTTACCTACTTCATTTAGTCCACTTCCCTCTCTTCTGCAGCTCATCTGCCAAGTCTCTTTCCATGTACTCTGGGGCCTGCCTTGTCTCAAAATAGTTTTCTCAAAATCAACTTTATTGTGGTGTGTGTAATAGGACTAAAGAACAACATCCATTTTGAATGTCCAGTTTCAAGGGTTTCATCAAATTTACATATTTACATATGGTGTGCATCAACACTGCAATTAACATATATAACGTTTCTACTATCACCCTAATTTCCATTGTGCCTATTTGAAGCCAACCCCACCCTAACCTTGAGCCCCAGTTACCCACGGTCTGCTTTCTGACTATAGGTTAGTTTGCTTATATTCAAATGTTATATAAATGGAACCTCACAATAATATATACATTTTCTTTTGTCTTTCTTTATTCAGTATTGTTGTTGTTGTTATTATTATTATTATTATTTTATCTTTTTGAGACAGGGTCTCACTATGCAGTTCAGGCTGGCCTTAAGCTCACTTTGTAGCTCAGGCTGGTCTCGACCTCACAACAATCCTCCTACCTCAGCCTCCTGAGTGCTGGGATTACAGGCATGCGCCACCACGCCCGGCTTTGTTGTTATTATTATTATTTGATTTTTGGGATAAGGTCTAGCTTTGTAGTTCAGGCTGGTCTTGTATTCCCTACATAGGCCACTCTGTCCTTGAAGTCACAACAATGCTTCTGACTCACCCTCCACAGTGCTAGAATTACAGGCATGCACCACCATGTCCACCTCAGTGTTATTATTTTGAGACTCATATGTGGTATTACATGCTTCAGTACTTTGTTCCTTTTGCTGCTGAATAGTATTGCATTGTAAGGCTGTATGAAAATTTGTTCATGCATTGTTCTGTTGATGGAAACGTGGGTTCATGAGTCATTGATAATTATGAAAAAAGCTTCTGTGGATATTTTAGTTCTTTTTTTCATTTATTTTTATTTTATTAAAATACAAATGTCAATCAGACAGTTTCAAGACACCTTAACCATACACATTCGATGAATTAATACATTGCAAACTGTTTTCATAACGTTTTGGTATTGTACAAGGTGCATGCATGATATTATATTTACAGATATTATTTTAGCAGATATCTCTTATCAGTGAATTAAGAGTGTAGTTGCTTACTTATCTTATTTTTTTATACCTGAATTATATCAAAAATTCAATAATTATTTACCTAGTGGATGACCATAGTACTAAAAGCCAACATAATATCCTGTCCAACCACCATTAGTGCAGATCTTGCCTCTCA
>PVKA01021220.1:0-39014 GCA_004027165.1 Ctenomys sociabilis | reverse complement strand
TTGGTACTGGGAATCAAACTCAGGACCTCATGTTGCCAGGAAGGCACTGTGCCACTGTGCTATACTCCCAGACTTCTCCCTCTGGCAGTGACATTGGAGAAAAGTATTTTGTCCTTGTACAAGGAACAGACCCATCTACTGCCACTCAGAATGGGTGTTGGTCTGATATTTTTGGAGGAAAATTTGGCAACATTCATCAAAGCTTTAAAAGTATGCTTCTCCTTTGACCTAATAAGTTTGCTTCTGGGAATTTGTCCAAAGGACATAATTGGATAAGTGCACAAAGATATACATTATAAAGAAGCTCATTGCAGCCTTATTTCTGGTAGTTGGCACACATCTGCAATCCTAGCACTTGGGAGGCTGAGGTAGGAGGAGACTACAAATCCCAACAGCCTGGGCTACGTTGTGAGTTCAAAGGCAGCCTGAGATACATGGGGAGACCCTGTCTCAAAACAAAAAATTTAAAAAGGACTAGGGATATAGTTTAGCCCTGATTCAATCCCAGTACTGAAAAATAAAAAAGGTATGATACCAAAAAGAACAAAATACTTAATAGTAAATTTAACCAAGAAGACATTAAGCCTTATTATATACTATAGCTAAGAAAATATTTTATTCTTTTTTTTTTTCTTTCTTTCTTTTTGGCAGAACTGAGGATTGAACTCAGGCCCTTGTGCTTGCCAGGGAAGCGCTTATTCCACTGAGCCATCTCCCCGGCCCTAAGAAAATACTTTAGAGCCCAGCATCCTCATGGCCACGGGCTCAATTTACTACACTGCGGACAAAACAAAAATGTTATTGGAAAATAAAATAAGACCTAAATTTTCGCTCTTTATTTTTGGGTTAGAAGACTTAAAATTGCTATGATAGCAACACTTCCTAAAATAATTTGTGGATTCAGTGTAATTCCTATCCAAATCCTCCAATCTCACAGATGCCATTTTGCCACAGTGGATAAGCGTGACTATGAAATGCCAGCAGAATTGTAAGGGATCTCAAGCAGCCAAGAATCTTGAAAAAGAGGGAAGTATAACAACTCAATGTCAAATATTACTATAGAGCTACAGTCATCAAAATCATGTATTGGCGTAAGGATAACCACACATGTAAATCAAAGGAATGGAACCGGCCGTCCAGAAGTAAACATACACAACAAGTACCCTTTGCTTTTTTATTTAAATTTCTTAAAAATTCTTTTTTACTTATTTGTTTGGTATAGGGTCTTGCTACACAACTCGGACTCATAGTGATCCTCCTGTCTCAGCCTGCCCAGCACTGGGATAACAGGCGTGCCCCACCACGCCTGGTCTCGGTGGCCAGCTCAGCACACCTGGGGTTCTGGAGTAGTCCTGGGGATCAAATCCGGGTCCCTGTGTTTGCCAGGCAGGTGCTTAGATCATGAGCAGTAGCCCTTGTTTTTGAGAAGAGTAATGAACTATTCAGTGTGGGAAGAAAACCCTTATTCGAGCCAATGCTAGAATAACTGGATGTCTACATGCAAAAGAATGGATTTGGACTTTACCATGTTATACATAAAAATTAACTCAAAATTCATAAAGACCTCCATGTAAGAGCTAGTTCTGCAAAACTCTTACAGGCAACACAGGAATGAATCCTCATGATTGCGGATTTGGTAAAAAGCAAATTTCTTAGACCAAAAGCAAAAGGAACAAAAGAAAATCAAATAGGGGCTGGGGAGATGGCTCTGTGGAATAAGCGCTTCCTTGGCAAGGGCAAGGGCCTGAGTTCAATCCCTGGCTCAGCCAAAAAAAAAGAAAAATAAATAAATTTGACTTCATGAAAAATTTAAAAACTCTTATGTAACAAAGAACACTATCAAGAAGCAAAATGAAACCATAGGATGGAAAAACGTATTTGCAAATCATGCATCTGGGCTTGGGGAATATAGCTCAGAGGCACAGTGCCTATCGGACAAGCTGGAGGTCCTGAGTTTGATTCCCAGTAGAAAAAACAAAATGTGCATCAGATAAGAACCTTGTATCTAACTCGATAAGAAAAAGGCAAGCAACCCCCTCCCATTTTTTTTTTTTTTTTTTTTTTTGGTTAGTACTGGGGATTGAACTCAGGACCTTGTGCTTGACAGGTAAGTACTTATTCTACTGAGCTATCTTCCCAGCCCGTGCAACCCACTTTTAAAGGTGGGAAAATGTCCTTTCTTCAGAAAATAAATATTTCTCCAAAGAAGATGAAAAGAGTTGTTGAATGTCCTTAGTTACTAGGGAAATGTAATTTAAAAACACAATGACATAACACTTCATATTCACTAGAATATCCATATAATAAAGTAAAATAAACAAAGGAACAATAGCAAGTGTTTTGAGGGATATTAAGAAACAGGAACTGTCTGGGTGTGGCCCGTAATCCCAGCCCTTGGGAGCCTGAGGCAGGAGGATCACCTTGAGCTTATGGCCAGCCTGGAATATACTAGACCTTGTCTCAGAAAACAAAACCAACAACAAAACAACAACAAAGGAAGCAGGAACCCTTTTCTGTTGCTGGTAGGAATATAAAATAGTGCAGCCGCTATGGAAAGCAGCTTGGTGTTTCTTCAATAAGACAAACACAGAATGAGTATTTGACTCAGAAATTCCACTCAGAGGGCTGGGGAGATAGCTCAGTGGAGTAAGCGCTTCCCTGGCAAGCACAAGGTCCTGAGTTCGATCCCTGGTTCTGCAAATAATGATAATAATAATAATAATAGTAATTATATATATATATATATATATATATATATTTTTTTTTTTTTTTTTTTTTTTTTTAAACCCATGAAAGTCGAGCTGAAAAAGTGAGGGACTACCGTATATTAAGGTGTACTATTCGGCTGGGCATAATACTATGCCCCTGTAATCCGAACACTTTGAAGACTGAGGCAGGGGGGTTGCTGCAAATCTGAAGCCAGCCTCGACTCCACACTGAGCCTAAGGTCAGCCTGAACTACAGAGTGAATTCAAAAGAAAACAGTGGGAACTCAGCGACAGTGCATTCACAGCATCACTGACCATCGCCACCCTCTGGGTCTAGTACATGCTTACCACATCAGAAGGAAATCCACGTCCTCTAGGGAGTACCCCCTCCTCTGGGCCCCTGGCTCTGGCAAGCACCAGCTTTCCGTCCCCTAGTCCAGGTACTTCACACAAATGGAGTTGTCCAATATGTAGCTATCTGTGTCTCTCTTCTTTCACTGAACATAATACAAGGGATTGAACTCAGGACCTTGCGCTTGCCAGGCAGGTGCTTATGCCACTGAGCTGTGTCCCCAGCCCTGGTCTCATGGTGCTAGCCCCAGAGACCAGGTATAGTGGCACACAATTATAATCCCAGCACTGGGAAATTATTATTATTATTATTATTATATTTTTGTGGAACTGAGGATTGAACTCAGGCCTTTGTGCTTGCCAGGGAAGTGCTTATTCCACTGAGCCATCTCCCTGGCCCATATAATCCCAGGACTGGCAAGGCTGAGAACAGCCATGGTGGCCATGCCACTACACCTGGCTGCTGTGAGCATGATGTTGCTTTTGTAATTGCAGTGAAAAAATGCCATAGTAAGCTACTCTTATTTTAGAAAGAAAAAAGGGAAGGAAGGAAGAAAGGAAGGAAAGGGGAAAAGGAGACCCCCACCTCCCCCCTACCAGCCCCCATCTCCCCCAACCCCCAAGGAGATGCAAGCCTTGCTAGTGTCAGCCTAGATGTAACCCTTGCTGGTGAGGACAGACCCTTTACAGGCCTGAGATCGGCAGCCAACAGAACTCCCTGTGTGTGCTATGGAAAGGTCCCCAAGACACTGTGTGCACAAGAAGCAAGATTCAAAACAGGGGTGTCTGATTGTGTCACACACACACACACACACACACACATTTGCAAATGCAAAACTGCTCTGCCAAAATGAATAACAAGCAGCAAGAATGAGTTTTCCTTAGGGAAGGTGTGGGGGGCGGTTGGGAAGCCAGGAGGTGGGGGCTTTTCCTGCTCTGGAAGCCTACCTATCTCTGTATCGCGGTGCTTTAGTAGCTCAAATGTAAGATTGTTATTTTTATTTTTTTGGTATGGGGAATAAACTCACAACCTCATACTTGCCAGGCAGGGACTGCGCTGCTGAGCTATATCTATGGGCTGAATTTAGGATTTTGTGGAGGTACATTTTCCTGAGTACCTCCTTTGTCCTAAAAACAAGTTTCTAAATCATAGGATCAAAGCTTTAAAAAAAGAAAAAAACAAATTTTTGTTGCTGCCCTGTTTTGTCTTCATCACATTTTTATAACAACAGATACTATGTAACTTGCACAAAATGCAACTATTCCTTCACATACTGAACAACCAGAAATGCTTAAAGTAAAAACAGAGTACTCTTCTTTCCTTACTCTCAAAGAAAACTATATTTATAAGAAAAAATATTTTAAAACAAAATAAGGGTATAAAAAGCCATGGTCAACCCCGCACCTAAATTAGCTGCAATGATATTTCTTATTTCATACTGGCAAAGGTCTGTAATTAACTCAGTTTTTAAACATAAAGCCATGAGTTTCAGGCAGCTGGCACAGCAGTGCTGGCCTGACCTTGACCTTCACGGAGTCCCCTCTGGCCCTGATGGCTTAAGCCTCCTTGGCTGGGACCTGAGCCCTCACACGACCCCGCCAGCCTGCCAAGCCAGGCCCTGGGGAGTCCAGGGGGCAGGTGCTTCCAGATTCCTCCTGAGGCTGGGGGTGGGGGGGCGGGGTTGGAAGAAGTGTTCTTTCAATGAGCCTGCCTGTGTTTTTACTTTGATAGTGGACTCTACACCAAGGAAAACAGTTTGCAAAAGAATTTTTAGCCCACGCTCTATGGTGGGCCAAGCATGTTAAAGACAAGGACAGAAAGTGAGGGGACTTGGCGACACAATCAACACAGTCCAGCATTCAACAACAATAGTGAGTTATCTGAAGAAGCTGTTGACCATAGCCATTTACAGCTCAACTTATTATTATGGCCCCAAGTTGTATGCCTCATTTTTATACTTTTCTGTGGATGGTTAAGACTGAGATAGAGCAAGACCTATATACCAAAAGATGTAGCTTTAGTTTCTGATGAGGTCAGTGAAGTCCCCTCAGGGTTTATCTTGTAATCCCGTTACCTTATTCTGTAAATCCTTTGTCTGTGTCATCCACATGGATGAGTCACGGCCAATGTTTGACCAGTTTGCTCTCTGTGAGAGCCTGAGAGAAAGTTTTCTCTCCATATGACTCTCCCCAGGCACACTAAAGATCATCAGTCTCTTTCCTTTGTGGCTCCATAATCTCCTTGATCAGAAAATTTGAGGCACAGCTGAGTTTCATGATGTTACAGTACCGTTCACCTATGTCCTGGGTCTTCGCTGACCTTGAAAGGCTATGGCCAAAATGTTGGCTGACCTTGCGGCTCTTCTATTTTTCCAATTTTGATCAAGGGCGTGTCCATCTTTGACAAGTCTAGACAAAAAAAGGGCTATACAAAGGAAGAATCATGATGTGTGTGTATAAACAGTACAGTTAGGATAAATATGCAGTGCTTCTGCATAATTCTATAAGAAGCAAGATTTGCACTGAGTGGTTGGACAAGCTATTATGTCGGCTTCTAGTACTATGGACAACTGCTAGGAAGATAACAAGGTAGAAAGTATTAATTATTGAATCTGTGATATAATTCAGCTACAAAAAATAAAATAAGTAAACAGCTACACTCTCTTAATTCACTGATTAGAGACATCTGCTATAATAATGTCTGTAAGTATAATATCATGTATGCACCTTGTACAATACCAAATCATGAAATCAGTTTGCAATGTATCGAATATTTATCGAATCTGTCCTGTTAACTTGTCTTGAAACTGTCTCATTGTTATTTGTTCTTCAATAAAATAAATAAATAAAAGAAAGTGAGGGGACCCTGATGGAGGTCAGACCTGGGCCAGTCCCCAAGGAATCTTCTTGGCCCCACGGGGTGCAGTGTGGAGGGCATTTGGGTTTCACTGCCCCTCTTCTCTTGAAGAGGGATGCGGAGCAGGAGGACCCCCCAGCCTTCCTGACTGTCCGGAACTCCCCTCAGGCTGCCCAGGATCCAGGGCCGGGGTCTACAGTGGCCCTGCGGAGCTAACTCCAGCTTAGCTCCCTTGTTCCCCAGCTCCCAGTACATGTGTGTGTGGGGGGGAAGGCCAGGCCAGGTGGAAGTGGAAAGAGAACCCAGAATGCTGTAAGGCTTGACCGGAGTCAGCCCCGATCCAGGGGACACAGATCAAAATCATGCTTGTCCCTCTGCCCTTCTCCAGTGCAGCTGGGGATTGCTGCGGCCGCACCCTTACTGCCTCCCTTAGTTCTGAGACTTCCAAGAACTTTGCATTCGAGAGCCATCCTTAATCTGCATACCTGCTTAAAAATAAACAAACTGTACTTTCCTTCTCTGAATGATAAAAATGCATCATTGTAGAGATTTCATAAAAAAGCATAGCCAGGTGTGGTAGTACACACCTGTAATTCAGGGCGCTGGAGGGGGTAAGGGGACTGAGGCCAGCCTGGACTATATAGTGAGATTAAGGTCACCTTGAATTACATAGTGAGACCCTGTCTCCTCAGAAAATTAACTTTTAAAATATTTGTTTATTTATTTTTGCGGTACTGGGGATTGAACTCAGGACCCTGCGCTTGCCAAAAAAGTGCTTATTCTACTGAGCTATCTCCCTGGCCCCCCAAATTAAATTTTTTATTTTTTATTTTTTTCTGTATTTTAGGGTCTACAGGGTGTTCAGGGTCTCACTACTAGATCCGACTTGTAGTGGTTCTCCTGTTCACAGCCTCCTGAGAGATAGGATTACAGGCGTGTGCCACCACGCCCTGTCTCAATTGCTATCTCAGCACACCCAGGGGTAGTGACAGCATGGCAGGCTGAGGATCAAACTCCCGGCCCCTGTGCCTGCTTTCAGGTGCTTTAATCCACTGAGATATTTGGCCCATCCTTTTATTTGTTTTTTTGAGACAGAATTTTGCTGTATAGTTCATAGAGTCTATGTGACTCAGTCTGGCTTCCAATCTGAAGCAACCCTCCTACTTCAGACTTTAGAAATGGAAGTGCTGGGATTACAGGTGTGCACCACCCCATGCACAGATGCTGTCTCAAATGTTAAAAAAAAAAAAAAAATCTTTCCCCCAAAACTATCAGCAAATGTCTTTTTAATTTTTTTTTTTTTTAAAGACTGGATGTGGTGGTACATGCCTGTAATCCTAGCACTTGGGAAGCTGAAAACAGGAGAATCACTACAGATCCAATCTGTATAGTGAGACCCTGTAGACCCTACACTAAATACAAAAAGAATTTTTAAAAAATTTTTCACATGGGGGCCAGGGAGAGAGCTCAGTAGAATAAGCACTTCCTCAGTAAGCGCAAGGCCTTGAGTTCAATTCCCGGTTTCGCAAAAAAAAAAAAAAAAAAATTTCAAATAGGCTTTTGCCTTGAACTCTGGCCATGAACTTGCATGTCATCCTCCTGTCTCAGTTTCCCTGAGCGCTGAGATTACAAGCGTGTGTGTCACCACACCCAGTGAGCAAACATCCATTTTCCCAGGAGCTCTGTAGTATTTTAGTATATTTCATTGAAGTCTTTAAAATAAATGAGTCATTTTTATTATAATTATATTTAGTTATAATCATTCCACATGCACATTATAATCTTTTAAAACAATATTAACAGAAGCCTTTGAATGTGCCTTCCAGCTCTGATGTTTTGTTTTGTTTTTTTTAATCCAAAATGTGTTGGTGGGCTGGCCTCCCACTCATCTTGATGGAGGGTGCTGCGAGTGCGGCTTCCTCCTGAGGGAACGCCCTTCCGTGGGCCTGGCTTTCCCTCCTGCGGGCTGCCCAGGACAGTGGAGCAGCCAACGCACAGCGCCACCATCTGCGCGTGGCTGAAGACCGTGGTGATTTTACAGATCCTGGGCACCTCACGCCCATGAAGTAGGAATTGGGGCTCTGCCCCGGGTGCTTCTTCTTGGGCTTCCTCTTCTCCGGAGAGGGATGAAGGAGATCTTTTGTGAGAGGGATGTTCTCGTGGGGAGGTCATCACCACCGGAAAAGCTCTGATGTTCTTTGAGCTATGTCACCTCTGTGTGCCCCAAGTTCCTTGGGCAGAACAGCGATAATCATATCTTTCTATCTATCTATCTGTCTGTCTGTCTGTCTGTCTGTCTGTCTGTCTGTATCAGAACTTCCATGCAATTTACACTGCAAGTAAAAAGCTCTGTCCATAAGATATAAATGTTACCAATCTGTCTATTGCTAACATAGATAATTTCTATTTTTGTTTGTTTGTTTTCTTTTTTCATTTTTGTTTTTTGAGACAGGGTCTCACTCTGGAGTTCTGGCTGGCCTTAAATGCACTACGTAGCACAGGCTGGCCTTGAACTCACAGAGATCTTCTCAGATGCTGAGATTGCAGGCCTGCTCTACTATGCCAGCTATTTCCATTTTCAACCACTGAAAACAGTGCCAGCTGGCCACCACTTTTTCTATAGCCTTGTTCTTATCAATGATTAATTTCTTACAAGAAGTTCCCAGAAATGGAACTGGTGGATCTACAGGGTCTGGATTCAACTATTGCTATTCCTCCCAGGAGAGGAAGAATTCTGGTCCTAAGTATAGATCTGGCCTCAGAGGGCAGATTTGTCCCTGCCTTGTGGCCAGCACACACAGTTTAAAAAGTAAGAACTGACAAGGCCTCTCTCCCCGAGCAAGCCTGACCAGGAGACTGATAATTCTTCCAGATGACCCTGAGACCTCAGTTTCACTCCCTGTAAAGCTGGAGCCAGGATCTCACCCAAGGCGTGGCCAGGAGTAATCAATGGCTAATGGCTAGTGTTGACTTTTGTCCTCCTGGCCATAAAAGACCTTTGGATTGCTTGGCCACTTTTGAATTTCTCAGGCAAAGTGATAACACTAGGCCAAAGTTCATAGCAGTTGGCTGTGCTGCTTCTCACAGCACTCACGAGGTTGTGGGGACAGACAGGACAGACACAGTTCACAAGTGTTGGGCTGAGTCCGTGGGAGCTGGGTTCACCAGCGTGGGAGACACAGATTCCCACCATCCCTGAGATTTGTTCCTCTCCCATCCCCACCCACACAGCAGGAGGGTGTAAGCTTTGACACACGAAGAAAGAGGCCCCAGAATGTGAGGCTTGGCCAGGGTCAGCCACAATCTAGGGGACACAGATCAAAATCATGCTTGTCCCTCTACGGTCACCACCCCAGCCTGCCATCACCACTTCCCAGAATTACAGAATCAAAATTCCCCATACCGGGTCTGGACATCTGTGTTTCATCAAGCTCGTCCACAGATTGTATCTGTTACCTAGAGAGTTCGTGGCAGAGACACAGGGACCTGTGCATCCCTGTGACGCCATGAAGCAGCACGCACAGTATCCACGCCTTAGACTTAAGTCTGAGTTCCTAGCAAAGTGCATAGCTTCAGGCGCTGCTGCAGACCTCTCACCCAGGGCCTCCTCGCCCACCACCCACTAGAGCCTCTCTGGGCGGTTCCAGGCCCCAGAATAGGCTTAGGTCTTTGGAAAGTGGGCCTGCTGTTTTGTTACTCCATGGGATCCCGCCTCTAATGCTCCAATTCTGGGAAGGTGGTGTTTTATTTCCACATGTTGGTGAATCTCCCATGTTTCCTTCAGTCATTGATTCTTAATCTCACTCCTTGCTTTTAGAACACATACATTGTATGCTTTCACCCTTTTAAAAGTTATTGGGAATTTGTTTTATGGCTGAACATGTGGGCCGTCCTGGGGAATGCTCCATGTGTGTTAGACAAGACTGTGTGTTCTGCTTTGGTTAATCGGAGTGGTCTATAGATGTTTGTGAGATTCAGCTGGTTTACAGCATTACTTGAGACTTCAGTTTCCTTGTTGCTCAACTGTACCTCGTATAACTCTGTCTCTTCAAAGGATTAGAAAAAAAAATGTGTCTTTGAAAATTGATTTCACGGTTCCTCAGAGATTTTGCTTTGGAAGCCTAACTATCCGGTTTGAGGATCTGCACAATTGTATCACCTTTCTGAGCCCCAGGTTCCAGTCTAGCATATGATATATTGGTTAAGGCTTGGAGTACAACATCTCAGTCAAGAAAGGTTTCCATACCCGATCCTCTTTGGATGTGTAATTCCCAGGGAGGTTCTAGACAAACCAGCCCTTGATCTCCCACTCCATCAGTGGGAGCAGAGTTTCCTTCTTTTCCTCCTGGTTTCCCTTTTCTCTTGTCTCTCTTCTTCTATTGTTCTTGTTCTATCCAACAACATATCTATATTTCTTCTTTCATCATCTATTCATTTTTTCCTTCTCTCTCTTCTTCTCCTTTCTTTTTTCATGGCGGAACCAGGGATTGAACTCAGACCCTTGCACTTGCCAGGGAAGTTTTTATTCCACTGAGCCATCTCCCTGGTCCTCTCTTCTCTCCATTTGACCATTCATCCATTTTGCACCCATCTTTTCTTTCTTTTTTTTTTTTTTTTTGTCTTTTTGAGACAGGGTCTCACTATGCAGTTCAGGCTGGCCCTAAGCTCACTTTGTAGCTCAGGCTGGTCTTGAACTCATAACAGTCCTCCTGCCTCAGCCTCCCAAATGCTGGGATTACAGGCATGCTCCACCACGCCCGGCCATTTTGCACCCATCTTTTCATCCATCCATCCTTTGCCTACACCTGCCTACTTGCCTTCCCCCATTTCCCCCTTTGCTCTCCACCTCTTTCCTTTCCTTCTACTCTCCCTTGTTGCCTTTCATCTGCCCACTTGTCCAGCAATAAAGCATAGCAGTTCAAAGAGCCTGAAATGTCTGAGCACAAAGCAAGGGTGGCAGGAAACGTCTCCTGGTGGGGGGCTGGGGTAAAGTCTCTGCTGTAGTTTGTGTCTAGATGTTGCCCAAAGCCTCACGCAGTCATCAAGGGAGCAGGCTATTTAGAGGAGGCTGAATCTAAAGTTTGTGATTGATTCATGGTCCCATCTTGGGACTACAGCTGTGAGTACTGTACGCTCCCTAGGACCAGTAGGCTGCATACAACATAAGGGACAGACAGAGGTTCCTCCCCCTGCCCCCTTGTTGCTTTGCTACAGCTTGCTCACCAGGAACTATTCTCCTCTGTGATGCCTCTCTGCCGAGCCACCTGCCTCGTGGCCAGCTGATTATGGTCTGAAATCTCCTCAGACTGTGAGCCCAATAAACCTTTCCCCTTTAACTCTGGGTGTCAGGTGTTTTATCTCAGCAGTCAGAGAAAAGTAATTAAATCTGTCTTTTTCTGAGACAAGGTCTTGCTATGTAGCCCCAGTTGATCTCAAACTTGTGATCTCCCTGCCTCAGCCTCCTGAGTGCTAGGCCTACAGAAGGACTCCAGTGGCTAATCCTCACTTTCCATCCGAGACTCTGAGAGTGTACAGGAATGCTCTTCTCTTCTGTCGTGGGAGAACATTGTGAAACAGCTACTGAGAGTCGGACTTCGTGCTTGCTGGGCTGGAGACCAGAGCCTGGCACACAGCCTGCTGGAACCCACAGTTGCAGTCAGCAAGGCAGAGAGCAGGAACTTCCAGGAAGCTGTGCGCAAGGGTTTCTCGAGGAAGCAGGTTCTTGGTTGAGCCTTGTCTCAGTGATTCTTCTCTTGTTGCTGGGACCAATACCCGACACCCAAAATAGAGGAAGAAAAGGTTCATTTAGCTCACGGTCACTGGAAGTTGCAGCCCAGACTCAGCTGGCACATGGCAGAGGACCACGGAGAGCAGCGGGAGTGGCAGCAGCTCGGGCGCTAGCTAGCCCCTCTCCCCTCCTTACACTGTGACCTTACCTGTCCCAGGGCGGGCCCCACATCCACACCCACGGTAATCAAACACAAACTCCAGAAGCCCCTTGAACGCGTGACCTCTGGGGGACACTTAGACATAAACCACAGCAAGCCTGAAAGGATGTGCGTCTATTTCTTGTGAGATCAAATGAGGTAATAACATGTGAGACCACAAAATGCAAAAACGTCAGAGACGAAAAGTGATTTTTACTGTTAAGGTATTCTGGCAAAAAAGTACTGTCATAAGCATTAACAAAAGTCTAGGGCTGGCAAGATAGCTCAGCGGTCTAAAGCACCTCTCAGGGACCGTGGTTCAAGCCCCAGCACCACATGCCATGCCAGCCCCTCCTCCCAGGGTGGGCTGAGCTGACCCCACACACACACAAAAAGGAATCCGTGATGTGTAGAGAGACACTGTAATAAATAAATGAATTAAAAAAAAATCTATGCTTTTCTTTTTTGTATTTTAGGGAAGAGTCTACAGGGTGTTCAAGGTCTCACTATTACATCGGACTCATAGTGATCTGCCTGTTTACAGCCTCCCAAGAGCTGGGATTACAGGTGCGCACCACCATGCCCGGTCTCAGTTGCTGTCTCAGGGGCCCTGAGGGTGGAGCCAGCATGGCAGGACGGGGATCGAACCCTGGCCCCCGCGCCTGCTTGCAGGTGCTGTAATCTGCTGAGCTATTTGGCTGGCCCTTACTATGCAATTTTGAAGACCATAGCACAGGCAGTCACAGAATAATAAGGAAGCCAGAGTCGTCCTGCAGAGCAGGGCGGTGGTGTCGGAGTCCTGGGCCCAGGTCTGTTGCTGTCCTCATGTGTGGATTGCGCATGATGACGTGAGGGTATTAAGTAAGGGGGCTGGTGTCAGAGTTGGGGCGCACAGTGAGCGCTTTAGAGTGTCATTTATTACTGTTCATGGGAAGGTTGTAGGCCTCCAGGTGGCACCAATACGTGTTTTCTTACAGAATTTTTTTTTTTTTTTTTTTTTTTTTTTTTTTTTTTTTTTTTTTTTTTTTTTTTTTTTTTTTTTTGGGTGCGGTACTGGGGTTTGAATCTAGGCACTACACATTTTATGTTATTTATTTTATTTTATTTTTTGGATATGGGGCCTCACCAAATAGTTCAGGCTGCCTAGGTTGGCTTCAAATTTGGAAGCTCTTGCCTCAGCCTCCTGAGTGCCGGCATTACAAGTGTGCACCACGGTGCCCAGCCTTCTCATTATATTGTTTTGAAATAGAGTTTGCTAAATCGCTGCACTGCCCAGGCTGGGCTCAAACCTGCAGGCCCAGCATCCCAAAGTGGAGGGATTATAGGTGTGTACCACCATGCCTCGTTTGAAAAGATGCTTTTTGGTTTGCTCTTTTTTTTTTTTTTTTTTTTTTTTTTTACACAGGTCTCGCTATGTAGTTCAGGTTGTCCAGGCTGGCCTGGATCATTAAGTGACCTTCCTGCTTCAGCCTCTCGAGTGCTGGCCTGACAGGTATGAGCTATCATGTCATCCCAAGATGCTTTCTATCTGCTATCAAATAAACAAATAAGGAACCTTATGGAAAGTGTTTGGCTTTCCTTTGCTCTTACCTTCCTATTTATTTATTTTTCATTTCTTGCTTTTTTGTTTTGTTTTGCTTTATTTTGTTTTCAGCTTCCTTTTTTAATTTTTCCAAGATTTCTTCTGCAGTTGTAGAGGCTGACAGCTTCACCACCTTTTCATGAGATTTATCACCCTCAGCTAACACGTCGCTCTTCCTGAGTCCTAAAACCTTGGAAAGATACCCACAGAGCTCAGCGTCGGCCTGTCCCTCTGATGGAGGGGCTGCAGCTGCTACATTTATAGCTTCCGTGGGCAGATCTGTCACAGCACTCCGCTTGGAGCCAGGCTTGGTGTGGACGGCTATGGTGACACAACCTTCAGCATCAACTGTCGCAGGACCTAACGACAGCCTCTTTGGCTCCTTGCTCTTGATTTTCCTCTTCTTGACGCCACGGGATTCACCCCTGGCCTTGCTTGCAGCGCCAGCTTTCTTAGGCATCTCTGAGCCAAAAGAGCCGCACGGAGCCCCAGCCATCCGGGCTAGCTGCGAGATGCCTCAGCCTGCTCTTGACACTCAGCACCTCTGCCCAAGCAGTACTGGAAGCCCTTACCTTCCTTTTAAATAGAATCTCTCAATATTATCATGAGAAAACCAAGCTCTATTAGGGGGAAGACTTTTGAAAACGATGAAATGCAAGCCTAAACCACAAAGATGTTCATTTCAGTGTTATTTATAAAAGGAATGGAAATAAATAAATATTCAAAAAGATTGTCAATACATTGTTTCAAAAGAATAAAGACAGGTGCCACGAGAACTAGTATTTTCTCTTCTTGTGTAATGATGAATTCCTCTACATACAAAGCAATGCCTATTATATACTATGTGGACAATATTTACTGAAAGAATAAAAAAAGAAAGAAAGAAAAAGAAACTAACCTCAGTGGGCATCCACCTCACTGCTCTTTCACTCTATGCACCACAAAGTAGATCAGAAGTGCTGTGGGTGGTTCGAAGAGGCCAAGCGAGAGGCAGAAAAGCCAGACAGAAAGCAGGGCTCTCAGGCAGGATGCTTGGTGGGTCATGAGAATAACTCTCTCCTCTATGGCCCGTAAGGTCTAAGGAGAAGCACCTAGCAATGCTTTGGGGATTGGATATTTCTGAAGAGAGCAATGAAGTGCAGTGATACTTTGGTTGTCAGACAGCAAGGTTTGAAAATTCTGATTGGGGATCGTAATTTTGCTTGGGTCAAATTGAAAATCCTATTGCAAAAGCACACATGGGCTGAGAGTGAGCCACGTGTCACGCCCGGCCACGGACACAGAGGGGTGATGTCAGCTGGGCGTGGTGGCGCATGCCTGTAGTGCTCAGGAGGCTGAGGCAGGAGGGTCATGGTGGGGTCGAGACCAGCCTGGGCTACAAAGTGAGCCCAAGGCCAGTCTGAACTGCACAGCGAGACCCTGTCTCAAAAAGACCAAAAAAAGAAGAGAGGGAGGATGCTTCTGCCCAAGTGCTGCTCTCATAAGCCAGTGTGTGTGCTGAGGTGCTAAAACGTGATCATTGTGGATTTTATTTTTTTTTTTTTGGAAGGGGCATAAAATATTATAACCACCTGGGCGTGGTGGCGCAGGTCTGTAATCCCAGCACTCGGGAGGCTGAGGCAGGAGGATTGCTGTGAGTTCGAGACCAGCCTGAGCTACAAAATGAGCTTAAGGCCAGCCTGAACTACATAGTGAGACCCTGTCTCAAAAAGACAAAAAAGTAAAATAAAATAAAATAAAAATAAATAAATTAAATTAATATTGTAACCAGAGCTCCAAAGAAAATTAGTGTTGTCCGCGCTGATGCCAAGAAGAAAACTGTGAGACGCACAAGAGACTTAAAAGAAAGAAATCAATGTGAAGTTTGTTGAAGTCCTGGAAAAATAAATGTGTAAGTCTAATTTTTAGGTCTCAGAGTCAACTATTTGTTTTTCCATTATTTATTGTGGGAAAAATATATTAAGTTCTCGAACTTTTCAGTGTTCAAACATGAACTTGCAACGAATTGAGTTTGATAACTAAAGTAGCGCAGTGGAGAGACTGGACTCACCTGGAGAGCACCTGGGGACATCCAGTCATGCCTGACTATCCAAATGCAGAAGAAATCCTGGCACAAAACCGGATGTGAGTCAGTGGATCAGAATAGAGGATGCATAAGCAACCCTAGGATATTCAGGTATTTGATCATTAGTAAAAGGGCCAAAAACACAGTAGAAGAAAGACAGTTTCTTTAAAAAATTCTCTAGGCCAGCCGGCTAGCCACATGCAGATTGTGTCTAGACACACACATCTCGCCATGCATTAAACTAAAAATTAAAAGAAAAAAGTCAAAAGCCTAAATGTTAAAACAGAAACACTCGCCAGGTGTGGTGGCACACGCCTGTAATTCTAGTACTCAGGGAAGCTGAAGCAGGAGGATCGCTGCAAGTTCAAGACCAAGCTGGGCTACAAAGCGAGTTCAAGGCCAGCCTGAACTGGGTAGTGAAACACTGTCTCAAAAAGACAGAAAACACCATCACCACCACAACCACCACCACCACCAACACCAAAACAGAAACATTTAATCTGTTTGAAAACAACATAGGTAAAACTTGTAGAGACATAGGTATAAGGCAAAGACTTTCTGAACAGAACTTCAGTGGCACAAGAATATTGAGAATCAACAAATAAGATCACGTCAAATTAAAAAGCTTCTGGAAAAAAAAAAAGAAAGAAAGAAAGAAAAAATTAGGGCCAGGGAGACAGCTCAGTGGAATGAGCATTTGCCTGGCAAGCACAAGGGCCTGACTTCAATGTCCAGTTCCACAAAAAAAACTTCTGCCAAGCAGAGCAAACAATCAACACAGGGAAGAGACAATCTACAGAATGGGAAAAATTTTTCCAGCTGTTCCTTGGAGTAGCAACACCTGGAATATATAAGAAAAGAGAAGAAGAAACAAAATAAAAAACCCTCTCTCTACAAAAGACCCAATCAAAAAATGAGCAACAAAAATGATGAATACTCTTCTTGGAAGAGGAAGTACAAACAGTCAATAAGATACAGTTTTAAAAAATGTTAAACATTTCTGGCCTTTAGAGAAATAAAAGTTAAGACAACACTGATACCATCTCCCAAAAGAATGGTTATCATCAAAAAATCAGATGACAAATGCTGGTGAGCCTGCAGGGGAAAGGAATTCTTTCACATTGTTGGTGGAAATGTAAACTAGAGTAACTATTATGGGAGTCAGTGTGCAGATTCCTTAAAAAACTAAACCTAGAAATTCCATTGGACCCAGCTGTGCCTCTTCTATATCTTCTCAAAAAAAGTTGAAGCCGTCATACTACAGGGATGCATTCGGAGCCGTGTTTACAGCGGCACGATCTGTGATAGCCAAATCCTGGAAACGCCCATCAACAGACGAAGGAGCAAAGGAAATGTGCTGTGGGGTGTAGTGGTACATGCCTGTAATCTCAGCGTTCTGGGAGGCCAAGGCAGAAGGATCGCTGCAAGTTCGAGGCCAGCTGGAGTTATATAGTGAGTTTAAGGCCAGGCTGGACTACATAGTGAGATTCTGTCTTCAAAGAAAAGAAAAGGTGCTATTTGCTTCCAGTGGAGCAGTACACAGCCATTAAGAGGACAAACTTGAGGTATATCTATATCTATATCTATATCTATATCTATGTAAACAGATGCATCTGACACCATAACATTAAGTGAAAGAAAACAGGTGTAAATATTGCACAATTTCTCTTCTATGAGAAACCCAAAAAATAAATAGAGTAAAATAGATGATAACAGGAACCAGAGAGACCTTTTCAAATGGGAAGGGTTGGATTAGAGAGAGGCGGGAAAAGGAGAGAAAAGGGATGAAGAAGAAAGAGTTGAAAAAAAGGAGGAAATATGGTCTTTAGAAATGGGAAGATAATCAAAAATTGGAGCAGGGAAGAAGGGAAGAATAGGGGAGAAAAAGAATGAAGATGTGTTACGAACACAAAGCAACTCTCAGCAATGAGTGTGCTCAGTAGGCTCTACAGATGTGTCTTAACAAGTGCTTTAAAAATAAAAATTAAAAGGCCGGCCTGATAGGTCAGCAGATTAAAGCATAGGCAGACACAGCAGCCAGAGTTCAATCCCTGGCGAGCCTTGACGGCCCGCCCCCGGGCGCACTGCAAAGGCAGTGGAGACCCGGCCTGGGGCACACACCTTAATTCCAGCGCTTGGGAGGCTGAGTCTGTTCAACGTAGTGAGACCCTGGAGTCCCTGTAGACCCTGCATGCAGAATAAATAAATAAATAAATAAATAAATAAATAAATAAATAAATAAATAAATAAATAAATAATAAATGGAAAAGAAAAACTAAAAGTTTATATTTCTAACTAAAAATGTTAGATGAGGGGCTGCAGAGTAGCATAAGCACTTCCCTGCTGAGTGCAAGGGCCTGAGTTCAATCTCCAGTTCCGCTAATGTAGATGAAAAACCTAATAACGTGGAAGGTGCTCACAGTAGATTACTAAAATAATTGGATGGAGAACTGCAACCTCATTTTGGGTTAAAATAGAAAAACATCTGCTTATTCTGGATGATGAGATTGAGGGACTTTTTAGGGGGTTTTTTGTGCTTTTTTTTTTTTTTTTTTTTTTTGTACAGGACCTCATCTCACTACAGAGCTGATTTCTGACTCCCTAGTGAGCGCTGGGATTATAGGCACTCGCCACCAAGCCCGGACTCCATCGCCAGCTCAGCGCAACCGAGAGTCGGGGGAACCGGGGATCGAACCCTAGGCCCTTCATTTACCTAAGCAAGTGCTTAGTCCGCTAAGCTGTACCGCCGGCCCTTCTGAGGGACTTTTTATTCCCCCTCTTTTGATTATTCACATTTTATGTTTTTCTTTAAACAATTTACTGCTTGAGAAATTGTAGATAATGTGAAATGTTGGATGAGCCTGAGCTGTCCTCCTTGGCTCTGATCAGCTGATAAAGAAATTGAGCTAGAGATCGGGCAATACTGACAAGGTCAAGCGAAGCCTGAGCGGTCCATTGATTTATGGGCAGTGCAGTGACCTTCCTGCTTGCCCAGGAAGAAAGCCCCTTCCCCGTGTTGCTCTGAGTGTCTCAGACACACAGCACCCGAGAGACTACACCTTGCCTTCTCCTGCTCATTCCTGGCTGCTGGATTACACAACTACCACGGTCCCGGAGAAGCGCATGGGCTGGCGACGCCTTCCCTCTCTCCTTTCAAAGAACACTCACCATCTTTCTTTCGCACTTGAGGTCATACAATGACCCTCAGGCCCCTCTGGGCAAAGAATCATGTCAGGATGTCTGCAAGGCCTCTGGCAGACTGAGCCAGGCATAATCTATGACTCAGATCTGCAGATAACAGTTTTCTTAAAGGTGTCTGTTGAGTGATAAGGACACACAGACACAGACAGAGAAACATACTGGAAAGTGGCAATCCCAGCCCTGGGCCTGAGAGGGCCTGGGAAACAGGTGCTGGTTAGATGGCCAGGGCCAGGACCCAGGCAGCTTTTGCATTGCAAACACTTTTGCATTCCAATCCTCCCTGCCCCTTCTCTCCCTCTGGCTCATGGAGAAATCACAACGTCTTCCTAGCTGGTCTTTTAACCCATGGTACGTCATACAGAGCCCTGTGAGCCATGTTCAGGAATTTGGATTTTAATATGGGGCAATGAGACATCCCAGAAGAATTTTTTTGTTTTTTTTTTTTTGAGACAGGATGTTGTTACACAGCTTAGGCTGGGCTTGAGCTCACTATGTAGCTGAGGCTGGCCTGGATCTTGTGGCTATCCTCCTGCCTCAGCCTCCCAAATTCTGGAATTATAAGCATGCACCACCATGTCTAGAAACCCCAAATACTCTAAAATCCATGTCTTCTGGATTGTTCCTAACTCAGGAATCCTCTCTTCTACATGCTTAACAGATACCTTGTCTGTTAAACTTTTCTGGGGCAGGATACTCATTGCATCAAAAAGCAACATTTATTTATTTATTTTGGTGGAGTCGGGGATTAAACTCAGGCCCCTGCACTTGCCAGGGAAGTGCTATTCCACTGAGCCATCTCCCCAGACCAGGAACTTATAAAACAAGATAGGCCAGGCATGTGGTGCATGCCTGTAATCCCAGCACTCAGGAGGCTGAGGCAGGAGGATTGTTGTGAGTTCGAGACCAGCCTGTGCTTTGAAATGAGCTTAAGGCCAGCCTGAACTGCATAGTGAGACCCTTTTGTCTCAAAAGGACAAAAAAGGGGGCCAGGGAGATTGCTCAGTAGAATAAGCACTTGCCTGGCAAGTGCAAAGACCTGAGTTCAATCCCTGGTCCCCCACCCGAAAGACAAAACATTAAATAAATATGTGTTTTAAAATTCACTTTTATTGGGGCCAGGGAGATAAGCGCTTCCCTGGTAAGCGCAAGGGCCTGAGTTCAATTTCTGGTTCTGCCAAAAGAAAAAAAAAATCACTTTTATTGATGTATAATTTGCATACAATAAAATGTCCACATTTTATTGTAGGGGAGTTTGATAAGTATGTTCAATCTCATAGCTATCACATAATATAGCTGTAGATATTTCCATCAGGGCAAAGGGTTAGTTTGTGCTCCTTTGCAATCAGTCTTCTCTCCAAACCTGCTCTTTACTTTCTGCCACTATAATTTTGCCTTTTCTAAAAGTTTGTTTACACAAAATTATATAGTATGTCATCCTTTGAGTCTGGAACAGTTCTTAGTAGAATGTGCTTGAGATTCATCTGTGCTATGCAGTGTGTGTGTGTGTGTGTGTGTGTGTGTGTGTGTGTGTGTGTGTGTGTTATTGCTATAGCAAGCTGGAACCCTAAAACAACAGGCAGGATTTGGAGGCAGGTTTATTTATATTGGTGGGCACTGATGGGAATCACCCCCAGAACATCAGGCCCTGTTCTCTGGTGATCCGGGTCTTATGGGATAAACAAGCAAGGAGGACAGAGGCGGACTGGCTTGGCAACTGTGGATTGGTTGAGACAGTGTGCATCACAGTGACCAGCTATGGTCACTGGAACAGGAACTATTACCTGGGCAATTGAGAAACTGAAGTATCCTGGCTGGGGGAGGGGATTTTCTGTTGTTTTTTCCCTCTGTGTTTCCCCAGCAAAGCTCCATCCGGCATGTTACAGGTAATCTTCCACAGACCAGGGCCAACTGGAAGAGACACAGAGGCTTGTCGGTGATCCTAGGATGGGCCCTGGCCAAGCTTCCCAAGATTACCAGGGAAGCAAAGCCTGGGATAAGCAGCCCCAAAACACACAAAATCCAGGGAAACAGCTATGGAGCCATCCTGTGGACTGCGTCCTCAGGCTTCACCATGTGTGGATGGTCAGCAGCCAGAGTGATCAGAGCAGGGCTTTGTGTGTGTTGTTTTTTTTCAGGGTGAGCCTCAGAGGAGCTATCTGGGTAAAATTTCCAGCACATCAATGGCTCAGTAAGTGTCTGAAACTTACTGAGGTAGTTAATATGTGTGTGTGAATTACAAGCTGTTTTTTAACTTTTCTAGAGTTTTGTGGCCTCTTTGCTATATGTAATCTTCATTTAATCTAGTTTTTGGGTTACCTCTGCTATAAATGCAGGCCCACTATCACTGCTAATGATCAAGGATAGGCCATATCTAAGGGTATTTTATAGCAGGACCCTACAAACTTTTTTTTAAATGTATTTGATTCAAGGTTTCATTATGCAGCTTGGACTAGTAGTGATCCTCCTGTTTTCAGCCTCCCCAGCACTGGGATTATAGGTGTGTGCCATCAGGCCAGGACTTGGTTGCTGGCTCAGGGCACCCAGGGGTGGGGCTGGTGCAGCATGGGGTACCGGGGATCAAACCCGGGTCCTTGCACTTGCCTACGCAGGCGCTTAGTCTGCTTAGCTATCTCGCTGGCCCTGGACCCTACAACTTTATTGTCTTCTCAGTATGGGTGGGGAATAGGAGGTCGGAGCCAGTAACACAGAAGCTAAAGCCTGAGCTGTCTGTAGGACGTCAGTGTAGTGGCTTGAACCTGCAGAATATGTGGTGGCAGGAGGCCTGGTGGCTAGGGTTGATGTTTCAATCAACAGGATTATTTTGTGGACCAGATTATTTTGTGTCATTGGTGGCAGGTGCCCAAACAGCAGTGGAAAGCAGTTTTCAGTGCAGATCAAGCCTGTGGGAGAATTTTGACCAAAATATTATTGGCTAAGGTGGCCACAGCATATTTAGCCTGTCAGACTTCATTCCCAATAGAGTTACTTCTGCCAGTAAGCAGGGTGTACTCAGCATCTGTCAGGGGGTCCCTTGTTTTAGAACAGTTCACCCCAGTACAAACATGTGACACCTGGACAGTTAGGTCCCAGCCTAAAGCAAGCTTTGAGCTTTCTTGGTCAGAAGGACAGTAGCTGTTAGGGAGGCAGCCCTGAGGGACCAAGTCCACGTATTTGCACAGATAGCCACGGGGTGTTCCCAGGGCTGACAGTCTGAAGAAGCATCATTGTTTTGGGGAACTCAAGGATCCAGATTCTATAAAAGCCAGCAGCTCTAAGAAATTTGTGGAGTTTTTAGGGGCTGGGGAGATGGCTCAGTGGAATAGGCACTTCCCTGGCAAGTGCAAGGGCCTGAGTTCAATCCCCAGTTCCACCAAAAAAAAAAAAAAAAAGAAAAGAAATTTGTGGAGTTTCTACCACATATTGTAGCAGAGCTTTTGTGCCTTTCCAAAAGGCATCTTGGGTGTTATCAATCAGAAGTGCAATGAGGAGAAAACACCTCTGGGAGGTTGAGTCCAGGCAAGTTAAGCTTTGAGCCCAGAACCAGGGTCTCTGTGAAGAGGGGCTGGCTGACAGGTACCAGCCAGGGCAGAGGAGGCATTCTTCAGCTTCAGGCAGGTGGCCCAGCAGGCTACGGGTAGCAGAAGACTCAAGGCAACATACACAAAGGGCAACCGTGCAGCGTTGGAAGCCTAAAGATCTTGTACAGGCACGAGAGGTGGGTTTCAGCAGCTTGATCATCTATACTGTTTGCCCAAGGGACTGTGACAGCCAAAACTGTCATTAGAGCCTCCCTGAAAACACTAGGAGGGTTTTGGACCCCTTATTACAGTTGAGTCACAGGATTTTTCAGGCTTATGGGAGCAATTTGAAAGCTGAGGAAGGCACCTTTTAAAGCTAGAAGAGTGCAAAGAGGATGGCCCGGCTGGGAGCACAGGGATCCTGCCCGAGGCGATCAACAGTATCAGGCTGATACTGGCCTCATTTTTCTTCTTTTTCCTATCAGGAAGCAGTCAAAGTTGAAAGTGCAAGGTTAAATGAGAGGGATCCTGGCTAACTCGGTGTGAAGAAGATGCCTTCCCAGGTGGTAAGTTTGTGCCTGGAAGGGGTGAGAGGCAAGAGGCCCAGCTGCCCTGGTGATGGCAGCTTTTTGACAGAGGGGACTCCTGAAAGCGAAGTTCTGTCACACTGTCTACCAAGAAAGCTACAGATTTATCCTGACTTTTGCAATGACCATGGGCTCTCGGGACCCAGTTTGCTAGAGCTCAGTCTGTCCCATCTATTCAGGCATGACAGGGTGCAACTCATGTGTCAGGACCAATTTTCCTCAGTCAAGATGTGGAACTCAGAAGGACTTGTTGGCAGTTGGCTCCTGTGGGTGTCAGGTGGCTCCATCTGACCAGGATCGGTGTGTTAGGGGAGTGTGAGGCCAAACAAAGGCAACGGCCAGCTGGAGTCGGTTCAATTGGCTGGAAGTAGATGAGTGGGAAGTGGGAACGGAAGCCATAGGTGCTGGCAGCAACTTCAGCAGCCAGTGAGCGTGTCAAAGCAGCACTCTCAGCAAGAAGGTCTCCTCCTTTTTTTTTCCTTTTTCCTTTTTTTTTTTTTTTTTTTTTTTTTTTGTATTTTAGGGAACGGTCTACAGGGTATTCAGAGTCTCATTACTAGTTTGGACTCACAGTGATCCCCCTGTTCACAGCCTCCTAAGAGCTGGGATTACAGGTACAAGCCACCTCTCCCAGTCTCAATTGCCTTCTCAGCATGCCCTGGAGGTGGGGCTGGCATGGCAGGCCTCGGGGTTGGCCCCTGGCCCCTGTGCCTGCTTGCAGGTGCTTTAATCTCCTGAGCTATTTGGCCAGCCTTCTTTTTTTTTTTCCTTGAGATGCAGGGAGTAGTTTCATTTAATTTTTAACTCTGTAAAAGGCCCTTTAATTGCAGTCATGGACTATGGGTTTTGACTAATAAGTTCTCATCTCTGACTTCCTAGTGTGCGTTGTGTCTTCTTACATGCTGGTGCAACAGACAAAGGGTGGGTGTCCCTCAGAGGGAGACAATTCAGATGTCTGGAAGGGACTTAGGGAGGGAGGGGGCTCTGTTGTACCACATGCGGATGACCGCAGAGCTGCAGGTGGGGGCCCAGTCAACCACCAGGCCCAGGGCTTCCCAGTCTTGGTGCACAGATGGAGCAGCCTGTTGCGCACACTGTTTTCCACTCACAACGTGCAGCAGGCACTCAGGGGTTTGACATTCCACCCCCCTTCTCTTGAGAGGCTTTCACTAGCCAAAGTTGATCAAGCTCTTTTGCTAGAACTGAGCGGGACCAACAGACTAACTGGGGTGCCCAGCAGTCTTACCAGAATTAGACAGACAGTGTCCTCATCCTTTTGGTGTCTAATGTGAACTGCTCGACCAGGGAGCCAGGAGTCATCCTCCAGACTTCAGAGGTGACTCAGGAAAGCCCAAGGGCATGCCTTCCCATCAAGATATGGAGAAGTCTTTGCTCCATCCTTGAGGGCTACTGCCAATGACCAAAGTGACCAGAACAGTTGGTTTTTCTGGCCAATAAACAAGATACATAAATGGCAAACAGAAACACTGAAATGGCACCAATGATTTGGAGGCAGATTTATTTCTATCCATGGACACTGATGGAGATCATTCCAGAATAGTAGATCCTAATTGCTGGTAGTCTGGGGCTTACAGGGGATTAGCAAGTAGGAAGTATAGAAGTAGAATTAGGGGCCAGCTATGCACCATAGTGACCAGCGGTTTCTGAGAGACAGAAGCAACCAGAACTGAAACAATAACTATTACCTGTGCAGCTAAGAAACTGAAGTATACTGGTTGGGGGCCTTGAGATTTCTTTTACAGTACTGTCATGGTTTGGGGTTTTTGCAAGGGGAACAGTGTAATATAGGGCATATTTTATAATTTTATTTTATAAGAAATTATCCAAGAATCATACACAAGAAGTGCGGGAAATCTGTCCACACACTAAAGACCAAATACTCCATCTGAGGGCCTGGATCCTAATATCCTGCATGAATCTAGCTGAAAACCTAAAGCTTGTAACAATGCCTCCGACAAGTTCAAATGGAGGCTTAGAGCCCGTGACAAAGTCTCGTGCAGGCTTACTTCATGGATCTGCACTGGAAAGGCCCAAAGGTCAGTGGGATGACGGATCTGTGCTAGCAAGCTGAGGGATCTGAACTGGAGCCAGGAGGCAATGCTCCAGGTAAGCACCAGAGCTCCCCCAAAGGTACCACAGCTGTCCTCATCAACAGTGAGGTCCCAAGCTCCTCCAGTGATGAGGAAAGCCGAGTTCCCATCAGGAAAGCCAATGCGACAAGGCTCTTCACAAGGCTGAGCAATGCACCATCTTCCTCTCTGGAGCTAGGGAGAGACACCCAAGATGAGGACCAGAGCTCCCCCAAAATGAACTGTAGTCATTCTCAGTGACAACCAGGTCCTGAACTTCTCCTCCAACAAGAACAACAAACTTCCTTGGGAAAGCCAGGATGTCAAGGTCACCAAAGCAGAGCAGCCCAAGAGAACTAACAGTTCCAACAGCTTCTCCAAACAGCAACCTTAACAGCATGCTGACAGCTTCTCCTGTTCTGCCTTTGTGCTGCTGGCAACCATCCTCGGGTGGGCCTTCCACACCCAGCGCCACGCTAGTTCAATTCAGCTGAGTAAAAAGTTGAACACCAGTTAGCTAACCACTACAAGTGTGTTCCTTTATGAAGCTTAATAGTATTTCACTGACTACTAAAAGTGTTTATTCATTCACCCTTTATCAGTTGAAGGAATAATTTCCAGTGTTGTCTTTCCTTTTGAACAATTTCTTTCCCTTTCATAATATCTATCTATTATACCTTTCAGATTTTATTTACCCTTTCACTCTTTCAGGTTCTTACACTAAGGAGACAATATGATGTTTACACATTTCACTTATGTGTCTGGTTTCTAGTTGTACTCATTTACCTATGAAAGCCTCAAGTTTATCTTTCTTTTCAGCTGAGTAATACTCCATTGTATAAAAATAACACTGCTCTTTTTTTTTTTTGGCGTAACTGGGGATTGAACTCAGACCCTTGAGCTTGCCTAGGAAGCACTTATTCTACTGAGCCATCTTCCCAGTCCCTTTAATTTTTTCTTTAACTAGGCAAAGAATTTTATTAATCTTTGTTTGAAACTTTATTCCAAGCCTTCTCTAGCTTACTTTGCTACAAAGAATAAATTGTACATAAGCAAAAACTGAAAAAAGCTGCAGTGCCCAAGGGCTTGGGCTTAAAAATATATTAAAGATCTAGATTTTATCATATCCAGAAACAAAAACAATTTTAAAAAGGAATCATAGGGCTAGGGAGATGGCTCAGTGGAATAAGTGCTTCCCTAGCAAGTGCAAGGGCCTGAGTTCAATCCTCAGTTCCACCAAAAAAAAAAAAAAAAAAAAAGCAGTCATTATATAAAACAGCAGCTCCCAGTAATTTATTCCAAGTTTGATCTTTTTCAGAAGCTGATGTAGTTCAGTTTGCCTCACTCTTATAAGCCTCAAAAAAATTCTCCACCAGATCTTGAACCCCGTCCTCATTCTCTTCTCCAGGAGCAAGCGGCGCTGTTCCATCCACAGACTGTTTGGGTGAGCTTCAGCCGGTCTCCTTAAGCTGGTCAGACCATCTGCACCAAGCTGGTTCAAGATGCTTGGTCTCAGCATGACCTGGAGTGGTGAAAGTGTTTGCTGCCAGAGAGGCCTGAAAATTTTGGGGTTGTTGAAGTGGAGAACTGTTCCCTGGTTTGTAAACATATTTACTTCTTCAATACCAGAGTTATTGTTTACCCCTAACTTTTTCAATGAGAACTGAAGTTTTTCTTTTTGTGGAACTGGGGATTGAACTCAGGCCCTTGTGCTTGCCAGGGAAGCACTTATTCCTCTGAGCCATCTCCCTGCCCCCCCCCCCTTTAAGTCATCCACTGTTCTGTGAGCCATCTTCTCTTTTTTTTTTTTTGCAGAACCGGGGATTGAACTCAGGCTCTTGTGCTTGCCACAATGAAAGCGCTCATTCCGCTGAGCCATCTCCCCAGCCCCAAGCCACCTTCTCTCTGCAAGCAGTTCCTTTCCCACCAATGCACGCTTGTGCCTGCAGTTTGGTATGTTTTTCCTGGTTCATGATAGTTTCTTTCGTCTTGTTGGAGTGCGTATGGGACAGCATAGGGGACTAGGGCTGGGGCGTCTTGGGTAGACCAGCTGAGATTAGGCATGGGGTGAGGGGATGCTGGATGGGATGCAAGATATAAAAAAATTATTATTTAATTTTTGCTTAAAATTATTGAATAAATTAAATTGTTTCGTGAATCTTAATATTTGTGATTTCTTTTGTGCAATACTGAGGCTTGAGCCCATGGACTGAACCTAGGTGGGGTTCTACCACCGAGGTACTTCCCCAGACCAGCTTGCGATTTCTGATAGTTCACTCGATTCTACTCAGTAGAACCCGATGGTAACATGGAAACTCCATGGGTACAGGAAATGACTTCACTATTACTTACATCCCTCAGTATCCTCAGGAATGAGTTCCAAGATGCCTGGAGAATACTAAAACCCAAGGATTCTCAGGCTCCTCTTCTACAGTGGCATTGTTATTTGCATATAACATAACTACTTCCTCCTGTGTCTGTGAATTGCACCTAGATTGCAATGTAAATGATATGTAAATAGTTGTTATACTATATTGTGAAATGAACAATGGCAAGAAAAAGTCTGCACATGTTCAGCACAGAGCTGATTTATTTGTTTATTTTGGAAGATGAGGTCTTGCCATGTAGGCCTTGAATCACTTTTTTTTTGGGGGGGGGCTTGAATCACTTTGAAGATTAGCCTTTTTTTTTTTTTAAATTACAGTGTCTCACCATGCAGTCCAGGCTGGCCTTGAACTCATGGCAATTCTCCTGTCTCATCCTCCAGAATACTGGGATTATAGGCATGTGCCACCACACCCAGCCAGATATAATCTTTTTTTTTTTTTTTTGCAGAACCAGGGATTGAACTCAGGTCCTTGAGCTTGCCAGGGAAGTGCTTATTCTTCTGAGCCATCTCCCTGGCCCACCAAATGTAATCTTTAAATGAATTTTTTCAATCCATGACTGGTTGGCTGCTTCTGTAGAAATGGAGGCCAACTGTATCTAGTGTAATTCACAAAATCATCAAATCTTTGGCTTCTGGCATCACCACACTCCTACAAGGTAAATAGCAGAATTATCCTATTTTATAATCAAACAACTGAGACTCAGATTATTTTAATCACTTTCTAAAACTCATACAGGCTCTATTGCTATGTAACAAATACCCACAAATGTTGTAGTTTGACACCCACAACCACCACTCAATCGCTCACAACTTCGTAGCTTGGGTGGGGCTGGGTCCCGAGTGGCCCCCTTCTGTCCCCATATGACTGTGGGGCTGGGGGAGCATCACTGTGGTGGGAGGCTCCAGGGTGGGTTCAAGCAGGTGCGCCCGCAAGGCAAGGTCCAGGGGGGAGGGCCCACAGGGCCGGCAAGGCTTTCAGGGCGTCTTTCTCTCAGTCCACGTCTGTACCCAGCAGGTGAGCTGGGCCTCTTTCTGGGGTGGCCAGCATTCTCTCTGTCAAAACAAGTCACAAGGCTGATTCAGAACTGAGGGAAGGAAACATCCTACCTTGATACTTAGACTAGCCACCTGCTGAGAGGGACAAAAAGGTCTTCCAGGGCAGCAGACCAGCTCCAGTTTCCATCCAAAGTTAGCCCAAGCCCATTCTACCTTAGTGAATGTTTAACCTGTAGCTTTTCTCTTCCTTTTACTCATTTTTGGGGTCAATTCCTAAGAACAGGGAATGCTGGTCAACAATCAGGGACATTGCTGGGCTGTATGATAGTTCATCTTGATTGCTAACTTGATCAGCCTAAAATATGCCTAAGTGGTTAATAAAGCACACTTTTGCAGTACTAGGGATAGAACTTGGGACCTTACACTTGCCAGGAAGGAGTGTATGCCAGTGAGCTATCTCCTTGTACAATAAAGTACACTTTGAATGAGTCTGGGTGGGTCATGTATCCTTGGGGACCCTGACTGTGTCCTCTCTTATCCTTCTGGTCTTGGCGTCTTGCCTACTGTGAAGTGGGCACCTCTACTGTGTCCACACTTCACCATGATATTTCTGACTTGGAGTTGAGCAACCATAGCCTGGAGAACCATCTGGCGAATCAATCTCTTTCCCTTTATACAGAAAGGTGACTAATACAGACTCTGTGTTGAGGTAAATGTGTGTCTGCATAGCAGAGTGATCTCATGAGCCCTTTTTTTTAAGTACTACTTAAGTCTTTTTCACCTCCTCCTCTTCCTTGACAAAAGAGATCCAGGTTTAATTTTATTCCTGCTATTGTTGCATTTCTGCTTTGGCAGAGAGATTCTTGGCTCCTGCTTTGGAGAACCTCCTCAGGACTTCTGGGCAACAATACAGTCAGCAAAGCGTCGTGACGTTCAGTTGCTGCTGCAAGGGCAGAAGAATGTTCCCTGAGGGTTGGGGTGTGTGGGGAGAGCAGTGAGCTGAACTTGACTTTTCACTGAACTTCGATATCGTGGAAAGAACATAGTTTAGACTGGCCTGCGTTCGTTTAGTCCTCCCATGAGTATAACCATTTCTCTTTGCTTGCAGGCCTTGTTTATATTCTATTGTCCCATGTCCTGTCCAGTTTAGTATTGTCCAGAGCAGAAACTTCCTTCCTGGTTTGGACAATAAATTGTGTGACTAACCCGCCTGCCCCAGGAGCTCAGGTAAGCCCTTTCTCCTTCAAAAACCCTCAGTTTCCTCATCTGTCTGATGGGGCTGGCAGCCCCTTTCACAGAAAGGCGGATCAGCCTTTATCCATCAGCATCTTCCACGTGGCAGGCGCTGTGTTGTGCTCTGGCAGACTCCAGGGCTCACAGTACCTGACTCCTGCTTCTCCTACCCTGCTCACCTTGCAATTAAACAAGCAAGATGATTTCAGAGGTTGTGTCTCCTTACAAGAGGAGACGAGACTTGAGCTAAAGCATGGAGGAGGAGTGTAGGCTCCGGAGGAAGCTGAGAGGAGGGCATTCCAAGTCAAGGGAACAGGGGGAAAGACCATGAAGCAGGAGATAATTTAGGGCAGGAAATAAAGTGCAGTGCATGAGTAAGGTCATGTTCCATATACTGTGAAGAGTCCCAGTGGTAATTATCCTACTAAGGTTTAAAATACGCATGCATCCTGTCTTAAATGATCTTCAAAATAATTGCAAAACATCTGGGGACACAGGACAGATAAGTGTTACTGATCTTGTTTCATGAATTAAAAGCTTATGAGTTACTTTCGTGCAGTTTTTCAAGATGGTCCTACTATATACTTGTAGGTTTAAATTTAATGTATTGTATCTCTATTGTCTATTTGTTTTTTCTTCCTCTTTTCAGTTTACTGTATGAGGGAGTTACACTAGTCTCTGCTCTAGGAAGAGTAGAGCTTCTGGATAGTGAACATGCAAGAGGGTTCTTTTTCTTTGTGGAAATGGTCTGCAGGAGTGGCAGGGGCGGAACACCGGCAGGGGTGAGGGGTGGGCAGCTGTGTCCTCAGTGGTGACTCAGGGACTGAGGCCTCCATTGTCTTTGTGGCTCTTGACGACAAAGATGACTGGAATTGTTTGGGAGCCAAAGACATCTTTATACAGACCTCTCCATTACAATATTCAGTTAGCTGGCTAAATCCTCATGTGTAACTGTTTTGATAGAATTCACCAGTGAAGCTATCAGGACTGGGCTTTTCTTTGTGGGTAGTTTTTTGATTGATTGCTAACTCAAGTGCTTGGGTTGGGGTCTATTCAGAGGTTCTCTTTCTTTCTGAGCCATTTTCAGCAACTTGTTCCTGTCAGATGTGATGGTGCTCTCAAATCCCAAAGCATGAGGGGCTGAGGTAGGAGGCTCACTATGAGCTCAAGGCCAGCCTGGGCTAGGTAAGTGAGTTCAAGCCTAGCCTGTGGGGCCAGGGAGATGGCTCAGTAGAATGAGCACTTCCTTGGCAAGTGCAAGGATCTGAGTTTAATCCCCAGTTCCACCAAAAACAAAACAAACAAAATAAAATATCAAGACCAGCTGCACAACAGAGAGAGACCCTGCCTCAGAAGAAAAATAAATATATACATAAATACATAAATGAAAATAATAATTTGTGCTTTTGTGGGAATCTATGCATTTTACCCAAGCTTTCTATATTATTGCTATACAAACCATCTTATTTCAGTAAGTTTAGTAATAATGTGTCCTCTCTTGTTTCCTTATTTGATAAGCCTGTGTTGTTTTCTTGGTTGATCTAGTCAAACTTCTCTTACTTTTGTTGGTTGTCTTAGTTACTCATGCCAGACACCTACAACATCAAGGAAAGGAGGTTTGTTTTGAATTATGTTTCAGCCCGTAGTCAACTGGCTCCAAGACAAGACAGCATGGCGGAGGAGCATAGTGGGGGAAAATCTGCTGACCTAATTCTGGCCAGGAAGAAGAAAGCGAAGGCAAGAGCCAGGATAGATACATCTTCCATGACCCACCTCTTCCAACCAGACCCACTTCTGAATGACAAACCATAATCCAATAAACCATAATTCATAAACCACTTCCAAAAGTCCCTCTTCTGAGCCTAAGGATTATCTAGAAATAATCTGTACCATACCACCACCTCTACCCTCAAAAGACTCCTGCACATCTCTTTTGCAAATTGTCTTTAGTCTATCTCTAAGAGTTCCCTCATGGTTGTAAAGTCCAAGTCCAAAGTCTCACTGAGACTCAACAAACTCTAGTTGTGAGCCTCTATGAAAAGTCAAAAAGCAATTTAAGTACTGCCACATACAGTGGCACAGGATAAATAGCCCAGAGAGAAATATAGGATAGAAACTAACAGGACCAAAGCAAGACCAGAACCCAGCAGGACAAACATTATGTTTTCCAGTTCGGTATCTGCAAGTTGTGGCTAGCCTCCAAATGTCTGAGACAGCCTTTGCCCTATGGCATACTGATGATTGTCGCGCTCATAGCTCAGCTTAGACTCATAGTGATTGTCCTGTTTCAGCCTCTCCAGCTCTGGGATTATACCTGGTTTTGGTGGCCAGCATGGTGCGCCTGGGATTCTGGGCCAGCACATGTGGTACCAGAGATTGAACCGAGGTCGTTGTGCTTGGCAGGCAGGTGCTTAGACCACTGAGCTATCTCTCTGGGCCCTCAGCTTTACTCTTATAGCTTTCTGCATTGCCCTCTCAGGGGCATACTGCCTGGAAGCTCAGGACTTCTTCTGTAGTCTAAGGGGAAGCTTTCTAAGCCCCATAATTCTTACATTCTGTATAACCTGCATACGCCAGCTCAAGCAATAGCCGACTCTTGTATCATGGCTGCAGAGGTTGCCTGCATGACTGAATGTAGTGAACAGAGTCCTGGGGAACCCATTCTCTAAGTATTCCTCCTGGAGTGTCATGTTCTGGGTTTTTGCTTTTGAAATTCTGAGCCTGTGAAAGATGGAGCTTTCCTTGTTCCTCACATGCCTTCAATGTATCTTTCTTAATGTCCTATTGTAAAGTATATGTGTTCTTTTTTTTTTTTTTTTTTTTGTCTTTCTGAGCTATCAGTTCAGGCTGGCCTTGAACTCATTTTGTAGCCCAGGCTGGTATTAAACTTGCAAAGATCTTCCTGCCTCAGCTTCCTGAGTGCTAGGATTACAAGTGTGCATCACCACTTGGAGTTCTTTTTTTTTTTTCTTTTAGAGATGAAGTTTAGCTATGCAAATCAGGCTGGCTTTGAATTCGCTTTTTGGAGGGTGGGTACTAGGAATTGAATTCCAACCCTCATATTTTCCAGGCAGGTACTGTGCCACTGAGTTATATTCCTGGCTTGAACTGACTTTGTTCCGGGCTGGCCTCAAACGCATGACAGTCCTCCTGCCCCAGCTTCCTAGTGCTGGGATTATAGGCGTGTACCATCACACCCAGATTTTAGATTCTTTTTAATGTTAATCTTTTTAGCAACCAATCTCTGCTTTGCTATAACTTTGTTGGCCCTACCTTTCTGAGAAAACTGAAAAGTGAGCTTTTTGATCCTGATTTTCAGTATAAGCCTGATTGAAATCTGCAAGCAGTATCCATGCTACCCCCTTACTGTTAGGCAGCCTTGAAATTCAGGCTGCTGCCTTTAATCTCAGTCTCCTGCAAAGTCCGAGGACACAAGCAAAATACAGACAGATTTTCTGCCAGAGCATAGCACACATGGGATGGAGTCCAGCTGTCAGTGGAGTATTTGTCTGCATCTGAAGCCTTCTGAGCACCTAGATTTTCTTTCTTTCTTTTTCTTTTCTTTTTTTTTTTTTTTTTTTTTTTTTGCGGAACCAGGGACTGAACTCAGGCCCTTGCGCTTGCTAGAGAAGCACTTATTCCACTGAGCCATCTCCCTGGCCCCTCCCCTAGATTTTCTTCTTTTCTCTCTCTCTCTCTGTCTTTTTTCTTTTCTAACTAAAAAGAATTTATTTATTTACTTATTTATTTATTTATTTACTTTTACAGCAACATAGGCATTTAATTCTATAAATTTTCCCGTCCTGTCGCTTTGCTATGTAGAATCTCATGATACCTTCCTCACTCACTCTGAGGCATTTGGAGTATAACAACCAAAACATACATACTGTCAGCAGCTTTGGTCTAATCATGGCATTGTCCCTTTCTGGGTGGCCTCTGGTAAGTTCTCGCTGCTCTTTGATCTTATTTGTGCATTACCTATAAAGGGAAGAGGCCACCCCACAGCCTCTACAGAAGCTGCTGGCAACCAAGCAGGCTGGGAAGGCAGGCTCCATCCAGTCTGGCGGCCGAGACATCTGCTGCTTCTACTTCCTCAACACTCCTTCCCCTCCCTTTGGCCAAGGCACTTGTCCTTCCACTCGGGGAGCTACCCCTCTCCCACATTACATCAAAGCCTTTTTTTTTTGTACCATGGACCTATCTGTAATCTGTGAAGGCCTATCAACCATATCCCTCTTCAAATGGATATTTCTTTTCTTTTCTTTTTTTTTTTTTTGGTATCTGAGATCAAGCTCAGGACGTTGTGCTTGCCACACAGGCACTTATACTGCTGAGCGATATACCCAGCATATTGGATATTTCTAATTGTACAACATACTCTATGTATGACCTGAAGGGAGCCAATTACATTAAAATAGTGAACAAATTTTATTAGAAAAACAACTTACAGTATAGAAATATATGTATTTCTTTATTAACACATTAAATAACAAGGTCTACTTGGTCTAACAATTTCAAAGTAATGATGAACATATACGTTATTTTGAGATAACTGTGATATGAAATATCAATGATATCTATTGATGACAAAGAGGTCATTAAGCTGGATTCTTCCTCATCTTCCTCCTCCTCCTCTCCCTCTTCCTCATTTTTGGTGCTGGGGATCAAACTCAGGGCCTCACAAGTGCTAAGCACACACTACCACTGCCCAAAGTCATAGATACATATTGTGACTTTGTCTATTGGAACTTGGTACATTTATAATACAAGGAAATGCTAAATTTCAGTTCAGATTAGTGTAAGTGAGAAATAAATTTTCCCAGCTGTGGGGGAACACCTGAGCAGCTATCCTTGAAAGAAAAGTGACTGTCTCCATTTTGACTGAGTCTGATCCTATTTCCTCATATTGTTATGTACAGAGCTGGCTAGGGCTTCTGTTTATCTTTCAATTGGCCTTAAGCAATGTGTATTGGTCTAGCTGAGGTGCTGGTGATAGTCTTTGAAGGTGGCATGCGTGTTTCCCTGGTAAGCCTGCTGCTCCTTAATGTGAGCTGGGTGGAGACAGGATGGTAGAGCTAATGCTCTGCGCTGCTAGCTGGGATTGAGCCTGGAGATAGAGGCTATGACTTCCTGGGGCTTGAAAGACTACATCAAAGCTGAAGCCCTAGACTTCCCAAAACATTAAATTCTATATAATGCAGATTACTCTCTCTGCATATCCTCTCTGCATATGGCAGAGGTAAATGTAGGCCCCCCACCTTGCTCAGCTCACAGAAGTCACCTACTTCCCACAATTCTCAGTCAATCCTCAAGCCACTCCCTCATTGAATAAAAACCAGGTGAGGCCCTGAGTTGCTCTCTTGGTTCCGGAAAGCCATGTCATGGCAGGACTTAGAGCCCCTCGACTCCCCGATGGTTAAAAATATAATTTAGTGTCCTCATTTTCGCCGTGGGCTGCATGGAAAGTGGTAGATTGGAATCAACTTGATGGGATTCCAATAACGTAACTTTGGAATTACAAATATTGGTTTCTCGGACTGAGACGAGGACCAGGAAGTGTCTCCTACACCCAGCCAAATAAATAGTCCCTTATTAAGAAATCCTGGTTTGGGGCTTCATGTGAAACTGCTCGACTCTTGGATCCAGAGGCAGGCATGTAACCCACTACTAGCCAACGTGAGCAGGTATTGAAAAGCAATGGCATTTTCACCACATGGAAGCAGAGTGCACCCAAGACTTCTGCTGGAGAACCTTGAGGCTTCCTTTTGCTGGACTTGCTAAAGGGAAATGGGTTTAGCTCTGGCGCACAGCATCTTGCTGTCACCTGCCTCCTGATGAAGCCTGCAGTGAGAAAAGCAGAACGGAGATAGGAACATCTGCACCTTCCTGAATGCACTGTTTCTTTTAATGTGTTCACTATGTAAGTCAGTATATTATCTGTTGAAGCCAATTTGGTAGTGGCTTTTGATTTCTAGTCATCACAATCAAAGGAGCTGCAAATAATGCAGCTCCCCAAAGCTTAGCAGTGCGCTTGCAACAAAGTAGGCTGGGCATGAGAGAATGAAGAATGAATTTGAAACAATGTAACAATATGATTAACGCTATTCACTGAACTCACACACAGGTCTGGCTTGATTATGTATCAAAACATGAAGGCTCAAAGTAAGCATTCCATAGGTTTTCATTGATTGAGCAAATAAAATAACTCATCCATTGTCATTATTTCATAATAAACTTTGCATACTCTTCAGTGACGTAAGCAGGACAAGAGAACCATCTGGAGAGTACAAGCCTAGAATCATGATGGGCCTACAATTACTAAGTCCAAGGCACACTTGCTCAGGGGGAAGACTATGCAGTGATTTAAAGGTTGGATGGCATAAGAAAGGCAAAGAAAAAATTTTCAATATTTTCACCCAGTGAGAAATGATATGTGAGAAAATAGGTGCGCTTAAACATCACACTGCCGGCACATGTATCAGAACATCACATGATGCTTCACTAATATGCGCAATTTTTATGGTTTTTTTTTTTTGTGTACCTGTTAAAAACAAATTTAAGGGGCCAGGGAGATGGCTCAGTGGAATAAATGCTTCCCTGGCAAGAGCAAGGGCCTGAGTTCAATCCCTAGTTCCACAAAAACAAACAAACTAGAAAACAAATTTAATCTTAATTAAAGGAATAAGGTAGCTGTGTATATACTAATATGGACAAACCTCCAAGACACATTAAAAGGGGAAGTTCAAAGTAGTGATTCCAGAAATGCAAAGACAAGATGATGAATCTCCACAAACCAAGGAGCGGTGCCGGGGAGACTGTGCATTCTGGCCAGGGTGTGGTCACAAACCCTTGTCCTTTCTCTGTATTGTTCCACTTTCTGTAAGGATCAAACCATTACACAGCACTTGTGTCACTGAAAACAATGTAATTTTAAAATGAAATGATAAAACAAAGGACAGGAGATGGAATATTGCCTCTCAACTGTGTATGGGGTGTCAGGGATTGAAACCAGGGTTTTGTGCATGGTAAGTGAGTGCTCTACCAACGGACACCTTGATTTTTCCTAAGTGTCTGCCACAGTTCTTGGGGAAGCTAGAGACAGCAGGTCTGGCCCCACGCTGTTCTGCTGCACCCTTTTTTTTTTTTTTTTTTTTTTTTTTTTTTTTTTTTTTTTTTTTTTTTTTGTCTTTTTGAGACAGGGTCTCACTATGCAGTTCAGGCTGGCCTTGAGCTCACTTTGTAGTTCAGGCTGGTCTCAAACTCGCAACAATCCTCCTGTCTCAGCCTCCCGAGTGCTGGGATTACAGGCATGCGCCACCACGCCCGGCTCTGCTGCACCCTTGATCTGTGCCCACCATGCCCTAATTGTTCATGACACTGTGTCCATAATACTGTGGGTGCCTGAGAGGCCAGGCCTTCCTCTGCGGCCTTCCTGGCTGGTCTAGGAGCTGAGGAGATTCCTCCCATATAATGCACTCCCGGAGTGGCCTAGTGACCTGGATTCTCCTCTCTCAGCATCCTGATCCAGCTGCCTTTGCTGCCAAAGTGTGCATGGCCCAGATGACTTCTCCCGCAAATGGGAAAAGGAATCAGAGCATCTCGGAGTTGCCCTGGGGAGATGTCCATCTGCAGCAGGGATGGAATAGCTGGTCCAGTTCAAGCCTATCAATGAGCAAAGCTCAGAATCTGTGATCCAGAGTAGAGAAGTGATCTGTCCAAATTGATCCCTTAGTTCCGTCTGGTTCCCACTCCTTCACTTTTTCCACTGAAGAACTCACAACACTTTACCAAACTGTGTGGTGACTGCCTTCCCCTCACATGGTGGAGCCCAGAACTGTGACTGTAAGAGAGTGGAGATTGCACTGTGGTCATTGTGGGCCTGTAGCGCGTATCCTGGTACCCAACAGCATATAAAAAAAAGTTGCTTGAGCCAGGGATATAACTCAGCAGCACAGTACCTGCTGGCAAGCACAAGGAGTTTGATTCCTGGTACTGTCTATTCCACATCCTGAATGTGCCCCATCTCTTCTGATTCCTGGTATGGTACCAAAAAGAAAAAAGTTCCTCAAACTATATATAAACATCATGCTGTGATTCTTTTCATCTTTTGAATCAGACTCTTAAGATAAATTTCCTAAAGGAGAATTACTGATGCCTTAGGATAATGAATGTAAAATGCGAAGTCTTATGAAAAGGGGACTTGACCCACACAAAGCTCTAGGGTAGGTAGGTAGGATAGATAAGCTGATGTTCACCATGGAATGATTTCTCTCAAGATCCCAAAGCCAGTAAGGGTTAGCTTATGTCGTAATTGGTGATTGAACCCAGGTCCTGCCACTGAGCTACACTCTTGGTGTAACTTTTTATTTTGAGATAGGGTTTTGCTCAATTCCTAAGTCGTCCAAGCTGGACTTGAACTTCTAGTCCTTCTGGGAGCCCAGCCTCCCAAAGTGCTAGGAGTACAGGAGTTGTCACTGTATCCAACTCAAAGTATAATCATTTAAAAATTTTTGTTTCATCTTCTGTGCACTATTTGGTGTAAAAAATAGCATCAGGTCCCCAGTGTCCTTGTCCACAGACATGTCATGCTGCAGACAGTTTTCATTTTCCTGACATCTCCAGTGTACAGCACTAATCACTAAGCTCTTCCTCGTCACTGAAGTACACACTCTTCTTTCTCATCGGGTGCTGCGAATGCTCAGAGACAGAAGGGCCCCCGGCACTGACTTTCCGTTTGTTTTGTTCTTCTGTCTTGGCTTGCTGGCAGGCGAGGGCTTAGCTGGGGCTGTCCAGGGCTGGGTCCTCACCCTCATCCTCGCTTCCTGCTGCCTCCTCAGTTTCTTCTGGTTCAGAAGTTTTCTTTCTCTTCTTTGTTTCTTTCTTCTTTGGAGGCGCACGAACCCAAGCGTATTCTCTGGACAAGTGTAACAGGTGCCCGCTTTCCCCACACGCGTAACATTTAGATTTATCAAAGTAGTTTCGCCTTCGGATGAATTCCGGGGCTCTTCCATTGTCAATAGCAAGGCTTGCCTTGATCAAGCTACCAAATGACTGTTTGTTGTTTATGGGACTGGTGCAGCTTTGTGCAGTCTTTATCCAAAATCAATATAAACGCCACTCCCTTACTCTTCCTCCTGTCTTTCTCTTTCATTATAGTAACCACGGTATAAGTCAGGGAGAAGGGCAAGTTGGACACATATACTGTGCTCTTACTCTGAGCCAGACCACCACTCATTCCTTCAGGTGGGGTGCCCTGGGTGGGGCCGGCGCTGAGCCAATAGGAGTTCTCAAGCAGGGGTTTGCCGGTGGCTCAGGCCACTGCTGTGTGTTTTGTGGCTCCCTACGAGCTCCTGTTTTCAGCCTCCCAAGGGCTGGGACTACAGGCACAAGCCACCACGCCCAGTCTCAATCAATGCCCAGTCTCTATCACTGTTTCAGTGTACCCTGGGGACAGGGCCGGCATAGGAGGCCAGGGATCAAACCTCCAAACCCTGCATCTGCCTAAGCAGG